>VMDR010001397.1:0-129668 GCA_007922815.1 Macrotus californicus | reverse complement strand
ACTCTCCCTTCAATCCATTTTTTATACTATAGCCAAAGTGGTCTTTCTAATGTGCAAATCGGATCATTTCCTTCTGTGGATATTGTTTTATTCAATCTTGAGTTTCTAGTACTTAGCATACGGCACACCAAGACACATCATAATTACATTAGCCAAGATGAAAGATAAGGAGAGAATCTTAAAAGCAGCAAGACGAAAGGAGACAGTTACCTACCAAGGAGTGCCCATCAGACTGTCAGCTGATTTCTCAAAAGAAACCTTGCAAGCAAGAAGGGGCTGGAAAGAAGTATTCCAAGTCATGAAAGGCAAGGACCTACATCCAAGATAACTCTATCCAGGAAAGCTATCATTTAGAATGGAAGGGCAGATAAAGTGCTTCCCAGATAAGGTCAAGTTCAAGGAGTTTATCATCACCACACCCTTATTATATGAAATGTTAAAGGGACTTATCTAAGAAAAAGAAGATCAAAAATAGGAACAGTGAAATGACAACAAACTCACAATTATTAACAACTGAACCTAAAACAAAAACAAAAACAAACTAAGCAAACAACTAGAACAGGAACAGAATCACAGAAATGGAGATCACATGGAGGGTTATCATCAGGGGAGTGGGTGGGGAGAGAGGGGGAAAAGGTACAGGGAATAAGAAGCATAAATGGTAGGTAGAAGACAGACAGGGGGAGGTTAAGAATAGTATAGGAAATGTAGAAGCCCAAGAACTTATACATATGACCCATGGACATGAACTAAAGGAGGGAGAGTGTGGGTGGGAGGGGGTGTGTAGGGCAGAGGGAAATAAAGGGGGGAAATGGGACAACCGTAATAGCATAATCAATAAAATATATTTAAAAATAAAAAAAAAGAAAATAAATAAATAAATAATAAAATCCCTCTTATTTTTAATACATTATAGACAGGGAAGGAAGTTTTGAGGAGAAACTGCCGTCGGTGAAAAAGAATTAGAATCTTCTGTTTGCATGCAGGAAATTCTAAAAGTGGATCCGAGGAGAAATTCACCCATGTGGTTTCCCTTCCTTCTGGGCTGTGAGGATGGGCTTCTGTACCTTCCCCATCTCCACAGTACTCTGATCCTAACAGACATTTAACAAACACGTGCCAAAAAAATGCATGACGCTCGGAATCACCCTGTGTCTCTTCAGAGTAGTAAGTGAAGTCCGCCGAATCAGGCTCTAAGGATATGAGTCATCACCAAAATTTGACCAATGAGCAGAGTGGTTCTCAGTCTGACCTTGGTTTAATGCCGACAAGGTCACCTCGCCAGGTGCACCAGGTCAGGATGTGGTTTACTCGGAGGACTCCCCTCCGGACTCCATGAGAAGCCCATGAGCACACATTCTCACCTTCGTTCGATGCCAGGGTGCAGGGAGAACGCACAAGGACCCTGGGGCGCTCCCCAGAAAACTGGTTTCGGAGGCAGGTCCCCTGGCATGGTGGCAGAAATGAGTTCACTGCCGCGTGGCCTGAGATCATCTGAGCAGACACTCAGGCATGTATGTTTGCGATTCTTTCGGAACTGGCTTCTCGATTTCTAGAGCTCTCCTGCTTTAGTGGGGGAAGAAACCCTCCTGTGCCCAGAGGGTCAGGACCAGAGCTGGGAGCCAAGGACCCCCGAGGTGGTCGTCAGCATCTAGTCGGCTGTGCAAGGACTTGCAGCTTCCCCTCAGCAATTCCTGGTTTCCTCCGTCATCTCCATCCCATCCTCTTGCCCTTCCCTGTCTCCCGTCCCGCCTCCTGTCCCCTCCTGGCACAGTCCTGTGTGCCCGCCTCGCTAGGCAGCCCCTGAGCAGTGTGGGGCCCGCCCCCTACATGGAGCACTGGCGTCCTGTATCAGGGCAGGGGTCATAACGCTCCTCCCACCCCAGCCATCAGTGAGCCTAGGGAGTTCCGTGAGCCCTTGGAAATTATCTACGAAATCTGGTGGCATGTACGACTTTCTGTTGTTCTCAGGGCGGTGCCCACTCCGTTTCTCAAGTCTTGAGCGATGTGAAGACCCAACAGAAGTAACATCTACCAGCCCTGGACTATCAGGTGAAGTAAATCACACAGTGTGGCTCTGCAATGGTTGGCTCTTGGATGATGAGGCTTCTGGGTGGACCAATGCCCCTGTTTCCTCCAGAGCAAGCCACCAGACTGGCGACAGCCCATGGGGACTGGCTACTGACTGAGAGTCAACCCAACGTCAGTGTCAGGCCTAAAGAGCCACAGGTGCCAAGCCCTGAAAGCTAACCCACGGGAAGGGGTGGGGCTCTGCGGTGGGACACTGCCTGTTGTCTCATTCTGGCTCCCGGCTGTCCTGCTGACAAGACAGTGGATGCCCTGATTGCATGGGGCTTGCATTCTAGTGCAGGAGACCAACAACCAGCTAATGAAGAAACACACAAGCTCAGCGGCCCGTAAATGCTCTGAATAAAACAAAACAGGGCGATGGGACATGGAGTCAGAGAGGCAACGTCACAAAGGGTGGCCAGAAAGGGCTTTCTCAGAAGCTGGCCCTGGGGGCTGAGCTTGAGTGATGAGAAGCCAGATGTGGGAAGAGCCTGGGAAACAGCTATGGGGGAAGTGGGGTGGGAAGGAGGAAATGACAAAGGCCAAGGACTTGAGCTTGGATTTGAACTTGAAGGACAGAAAACCAGAGACTGGAGCATCATAAGCAAGAGATAAAGAACACAAGGTCGCGATCGGCGAGGGAGGCAGAGGCAGACCACGTGGGGACGTCCAAGCCACGGCAGGCACCTGGCTTTCACACCCGCTGCATCTGAAACCCGCTGAAGTGACATTTGCATCGGTCCCATAAATGTCTTTTGATGGCACACTGCACCCCAGCAGTGAATGCACCGGGCAGTCCCTGCCCTCAGGGACCTTACAATTCCACTGCGGTTCACATCAGTGAACGTAGCCACAGCACACCCTGGAGAATGACAGGTTTTACAAAGAAGAGGAAGTGGGAGGGGGTGGCAGGGGGTGATCTGGCCACCACTGTACATGGAGTGGTCGGGGAGGACATACCAAGGAGGGACATTTAGCTCTGACATGAAAGGTCAGGAGCAGCCATGGGGGCCGGGCAGAAGAAATGGCAGAAGAAGAGAATGGCTCTGGGTAGGGGACGAACGTGCCTGGAGTGTTTGGGAGACAGGAACTAAAGCCAAGCTGGCACGAGGGGACGGCAGCACAGAATCGGGGTCAGCGGGCAGGCACGCTCTAGATGAACGGAGGTGGCAGCACTGGAGGGTTTTAAACAGGATGCCTCTGTAGGCTGCCGGAACAAAGTCCCACAGGCCGGTGGCTTACAGACAGCAGACATTTATTTCTCACTGTCCTGGAGCTGGAAGTCCGAGGTCAAGGTGCTGACTCTGTGTCGGGTGAGTACTTCACATGGTGGAAGGGTGCTCTGTGGGGTCTCTCGTGAAGGCACAAATCTCATTCCTGAAGGCTCCGCCCTTACGGCCTAAGCACCTCCCACCAGCTCCGGCTCCGATACCTTCACGGTGGGCACCAGGGTTTCGACACAGGGACCTGTGAGGGACAGACGATCCGTCTGTGCAGAGAACACGGTGGTGTGGGGCAGGGAGCGTGGAAGCAGGAAGAACGTGTAGGGAGTGTCACGGTGGCCCACGCTACAGTCCTACAGGTGAGTGTGCCACAGCTCTGCACGTGGTGCCACAGGACTGGACTCAGGGACTTTTTGCGGGGTAAAGTCAACAGGACTCACTAGACGCAGGGACATGGCTGGGAAAGGGGGACAAGGAACCAAACAAAGGCCACTTCTGGATTTGGGTTTGGCCAATTCAGCACATGGGGTATCACTCGCTGTGTGTGTGTCCTCGTCGTCTGCCGAGGACAGTGGCAGAAGCACTGTCTCAGTTTGTACCCTCTCAGCTTCTCCATCCAGGAGAGGGGCAGGACGGCAGAGGAGAGAGGTGGCCCACCTGAGCTGGGGACACCAGGAGGGCCTCAGGCAGACCGAGGCTGATGTGTCACAGAAGTGCCAACTTGGCACCTCAAGCACACGCCAGCCAAGCAGAGAATGCAGCCGGAAATGCCGAGGCACAGGCACAAGGCAGAGCCCATGCGGAAGGGTCAGATGGACTGGGGCTCCAGGCCACCAGCCTGATGACCGTGGCCCGGCCAGTTACTCATCTAACGCCTCGTTTTCACAGCATCTGAGGTGGTGGTTAGGTTGAAATCGGGTCACGGTGAACACTGCCCATTTTGTCCAGTGCCCGACGGGGAAGCGACGCTCCATAACAGCTGCTGTTTACGTCCTCAGTTACTCTCGGGCAGCTTCTCATGGGCCGTCTTGTGTCATCTGTCCTTCCCTCACCTGGAGGCCACTCCCAGTGCCACGCTTTCCTCCAAGGACCCTGAATCTCAGAGTCAACACCTCCACACAGCGCCCCAGTGACCCACCTCAATATTTTCTCTTGGCTCTTTTCCACCCAAACGTCCTTTCACTTCAGCCTGGACAGACTGCCCCCTCAGGTCTGAGCAGAGCACCCCCCCTCGCACTATAAATGAAGTGGACCCGTAAGACCCGGAGGCACTTACACAGCTCCCAGAAGGAAGCTTTACTTGAGGGAGTCCCCACAGTCAAACCGCATTGATGACCCTTTGTCCCGTACCGAACGATCCCAGAATCAGTGACTGGGGAACATCACTGCCTTTTCTTGCTCACAAGTCCACAGACGAGCTGGGCAGTTCTGCAGACCTGGGTCACGCTGGGCTGAGTTTCACTGGACTTCTAGGATGGGGGCAGGGGTGGCTGGCCCCTGCCTGGGCCGAGACAGCCTCACTCGGCATGAGGGTTGGCTCCCTGGGTCGGGGCTCGTGTTTCCTGCCGTTCATCAGTCTATCTCATGCTTGCTTATGTGGTGCTCGGGGTTCCAGACCGAACTTGAAGGACTGCAGTGTCTTCTGAAGCCCCACCGTGGACCTGGCCCAGTCGTCTGTTGACCAGAGCGAGTTCCCAGGCCAGCTCAGACACAAGGGCTGGGAAACTGGCACCCCCAACACCAGGGGTTCCCAAACCCCTGCCTGTTAGGAACCAGGCCGCAAGTGAAGCCCACCTGAGCTCTGCCTCCTGCCCTGCACCCAACCCACCCCCCATCTCCTGTCTACAGGTCCTTGGTGCCAAAAAGGTTGGGGGCCACTGCCCTACACCATCTTTCTCTCTTTTAATGACACTTATGTTTAGAGAAAGGGGAGGGAGGGAGAAAGAGAAGGAGAGAAACACCAGTGTACAAGAGACACATCCATCAGTTGCCTCTTGCACACCCCCAACCAAGGACCTGGCCTGCAACTCAGGCACGTGCCCTGATCGAGAATGGAACTGGTGACCTTTCGGTTTGCAGGACAAAGCCCCACCCATTGTGCCCTGCTGGTGAGGGCTGCACTGCCTCTTGACGACAGCAGCCGCAAAGTCACAGCACAGAGGGAGAGCTGAGAACTGGGAATGTCTGTGGACTCAGGGACGGGATGGGTCCTGGACCCGGGCCTCTGCTTGTTCTCGCTGACCCTGTGCACCCTGCACCCCCGCCCCGGCTGGCAGGAGGCCGCAGCTGGCCTGCTTCTCTCCGCCCCGGCAATGACAGGCAGATTCAGCTGGCTGTACGCCCCCCGTACTTTCCTCCTTCCACATCGTGACGTGCTCTGCTAGCAGTGTGCCCAGCTGGGTCGCTGCATTTCCCAGGCCCCCTTGCATTTGGGCATGGTCATGGGTCATCACTCTGGGTAAGAAGATACAAGGATAAATGTCTTGGGTGGAACTTCTGGGACAGCAATTTTTTAGTGTTAAAAAGGGACAGGCTGAGCACACTCACGCTGTCTGCCCTTTGGTTTCTTATTTATTGCCTGGGATGCAGACATTCTATCGGGAGATGAAACAACCACTTTCGGGTCATGAGAATGAACGGTGCTTCCATGGATGGTCGAAGGGGGAGCTGGAAAGGGCCTAGACCCCTCTGATCTCCTTGAAAACCATCCTGGGCCTTGACGGCCTATCTCTGGGTTCTTGTTATTTGAGATGACACGATTCCGTGTTGGCCGAAGTTATTTATGGTAATCAGTGTATCGATATAGGCAGCCAGCACTCTCTTAACCAATCCAGCTACCGAAGTCGGTCACAGAGCACAGACTGATGCCAACAATGCAAGTGACGTGGAGAAGGAATAAAGAAGCCATTTTCTCCCTGGAACAGAGACGTCGGCAAGAGTCTGCTGCTTCTCCCAGATCATCAACCCTGGTTGGACATCAGGGGCGGGCAAGGTACGGGAATCCCACAAAAGCGAGAACATCTGGCCGCCGCTCTACAGACAGGGGGGTGGGCATCCCGAGAGAGGGGGAGTTCCGCTGAGAGATTCTGGAGATGCCCACCACGTCGAAGTTTCCTCGGACTGTCACCTGCAAGGCCAGCCTGCAGCTGACTGACCCGCCTTCCCCTCCTGAGCTTCCTCCCCACCTGTCTCTTTCCGAGTGAAGGCATCACCATCCAGCTTGTCTCTTCAGCCAGAAGAGGTTTCCCCCCAAGTGCTCCCAAGTGAGCCCCTTTAACTAGGACCCTCCTGAGCACGTGGATGAGGAAGGCAGACGTCTGAACACCTTCTCAGGACACCTTCATCTGTCACGTGGACAACTGTGTCAGGTCCCCGTCTACCAGGATGTCCCATCCTTGTCTTCAGAGCACACTTCTGCGGGGCTGGGCTCCTGAACACCAGTCTGTCTTGCTGCCCCTCTGCTTTCGGGTATCAGACGCCTGACTTTGAGTGGTGTCTGAACGCGCTTGCTCTGCACACGAGCACTTCCAGCGTCTCTCCCCGGTGCGGTGCGTCTCCAGAGCTGCTTCCCTCTCACCTCCTCTGCATGGACGTCTGCCCCCTGAGGGAGCCGCACTGTCACAGCTCCATAAGCCGGCGGGGGCTCCCCAGGAGTATCTCCTTTCACTGGTTAAGCCCAGCTCGCCTTCCTTCCTGACTTCCCTGGGCGAAACGAGTTATTCATTCTTCAGGGCGCCCCGCACGCAGTCCCTGCCACTCCCTGCCAGTGGACTGCCTGCGAGGGCGCTGAAGGGGCATCCCTGCCCGATGGCTGGCCTGCGGGGACAGCTCGATGCATCCGTGAAGAATGGAGGGGTGAGTTCACATTACAGATTTTTTCTTTTCTCCCTTTTATTTCTTCTAATTGACACGAAGCTGAATCTGCATGTTCATGTACAAAGGAAGTATTTCCAGACAATCATTTTGGGGAGAGGATTCATGTTTCCCAAAGAAACGTGAACTAGGATCCCAAAGGCTCCTAAGATCCTTTCCAGCTCCCAATTCTATGCAGTTACCTTTTCAAAAAATCTCAACAATACAACCAATTTTCCCTTTATTTGTATCTATATGTAGATACAAAGTGAGTTGAAATCAATGAACTTTACCTTCCTGAAGTAGCACCTTGGCTTTCGACAAATTTCAAGGCAGCATGAAATGTTTAGCAGGTTAAGTAATGCCGATCAAAGGATGGAGAACTTGGTTTCTCTTCATTGTGTCACAGGTTATAAAGTGGGCGCCCACTGTCTCGGTCGACAGCGATACCTTTCTTAAATCGACACGGACTTCGTACATTAGTTGGGACAGACTCAGCGTTTCGATGACATGTCCCCAAATTATAAGGTCACTGAAAGCAAGAGATTACATACCAAATGGGGCAGAGGAAAGAGCGGAGCCCTAATTCAGGATTCTGGCTGGTCTTAGCCTTTCTGCCTGGACCAATCAGGGACGAAGTGTTGACGGCAGCGTGACATGGGGACACACAATGCCTCGTGGCTTCCTGAGCGAAGGTGGCCCCTCCAGCATCCGTGTGAATGGGAGGGAAGCTCACGCTTTATACTGGAGGGTTATTTACTAACAGAGGAACTGAGTTTCTTTTGTTTCTTTCACTACGAAACAAGCCCTGTCACACTCCGGGGAGGTGAGAGGGGCTGCAGGCTGAGTTCTGTCACCCATGGTCAATGATGTCATCAACCGTACCTATGTGACGCACCTTCACTGAAACCGTAGGAGACGGGGATTGGAGGCCTTCCAGGCTGGTGCGCCCGTGCTGGTGCGCCCATGCTGGTGCGCCTGGAGAGGGCGTGGAAGTTCTGAGCGCACCTTCTCCCAGCACCCTGCCTACGGGCCCCTTTCACCTGGTTGTTTCTGAGTTGCGTGCTGTGCAGTAAACCAGTAATGGTAAGGAAAGTGTCCTCATGAGTTCTGCAAGCTGTTCTAGCAAATTGTCACACCCACGGAAGGGCTGTGGGAACCTGACCGGTAAGGTGGCCAGTCAGAAGTACAGCAGGCCTCGGGCTCCGAAGCGGGGTCAGTCTTGTGGGACTAAGCCACCACCTTGTGGGGTGTGATGCTAGCTCCCCCCTAGGCCGAAGAGTGTCTCAGCATTGACTTAAATCATATGACACCCACTGGTGTTGCAGAATTGGTGAGAGAGGGGAAAACCCTACACATTTGGTGTCAGAACTGCGTTTTGTGGGCAGAAACAGGTCTGAGTAACGAGATGACAAAGTTGGTGCGGCCTTGAAGTCAGGGTGCTCTCTGATGCCCTTACACACTGAGACCCTCACGCATTTCTGTTCTCCCAGTCCTCGCATTTTGTTTCTTATTACCATGGCAACAAGGCAGTCCTTCTATTCACGTTAAAGCAGACAGTAAGGCCGGGGGAGGGGGCGTCGGCAGTTCCCAGCATGATGTCTGACTTTCTTTATCAGGAAGAGAAAACTTTCCTCAGACACCCACAACGGACTTCAGCTTAATGTGACTAGTCAGAAGTGGTCATGTGACCACACTTAGCTGCAAGGGACGCTGAAACACAGTTGTCACACTGGCTACGCAAATTATGATGCATCTCCCAGCCCTGGTATATTGTGATCCCCAAGTCAGGGTTTTCTTAGCCAGGAAAAAGCGGGGCTGGGAATGGAAACAGAGACAGCCACACGTCCCTTCTGCTGAAGGTCTCTCTGTTTTTTAAATCCCAGAAAGTGGGATACCTCGAACTCTCCAAGGTTTCAATGACAAAATTAGAGTTTTGCCCTCAACTTGGAAACGTCTCAGATGCCTGCAGCCACCTGGGGAAATTAACCCCAGCCTAGCTTTACTAGAATCCCTGGACTGGTCATATCATTAGGCTCTAATCTCTGTTATTTTCAGCACCCGGCAAAGTGTCTGCCTTACAATATATTTCAATACATGTTTAATGAGTGTGCAGGCCAATTCTTAGAATCTCTGAAAATTAGGAGATAATTAGAAGGCGGCAGCTTATTCTCAAATCATAAATCAAGGTCCTGGAGTGAGCTCCAGTGTCTTCCTGGTTACCTAAGGAGTGATCCAAAAGGCAGGACATTTCCTTAGTTCTTACAGGTGAATAATATGCAAATCCATAAGTGTGCCTTTCTACAAACGATTAAGGAGCACTTACGAGTAATGTGCTATATGCAACTCATTAAGGTGATTAAAATTGGTATATTTCCAGAGTTCACTGATACATACACCATTGAAGGGTCTGACGGCCACCCATGGATCGGCGAGGTAATCATTGCATTTGAACCCAGACAGGTATTTGGAGTTCTAATAAATTTCCATAAGGACTACTTGATGTGAATGCATCATATCTTAAAAGAGATGCACCTGCACATTAAACTCTTGGTTTAGGTCATGAGAATAACATACATGTAGCTTTCCACGGCAGGCTTCTAACCAGGAGTGCTACTGGTCCTTTTTCCCTTCTCAGGGGTCCCACTTCCCAGGAGCAGCAGGAATCAGCAGGGTTCACTGTTCCTTCTGGCATTTTAAAAATACTCCCACCCTGGCTGGTGTGGCTCAGTGGATCGAGCGCCGGACTGAGGACCGAAAGGTCGCTGGTACAATTCCGTCCCGGCATGTGCCTGGGCTGGGGGCATGCGAGAGGCAGCAGACTGATCTTTGATGTTTCTGTCATACGTCAATGTTTCCTTCCTCTCTTTCTCCCTCCCCTCCCCTCTCTCTAAAAATTAATAAAAAAAAAACTTAATGAAAATACTTCCTCATTTCTAAATAGCACTTAGACCTAAGTTACTTTCTCTATGAATCTCCTACTGTATTGTTGTCCACTCACTGTCCTTCCGTTCTGGGGAATGTCCCTACACGATTTCAGCGACATCGGGACTTGGAGTGGGAAATGCACATGGGCTTTGTCGTCCGTCCCGCCACAGAGCTCCTAAGCCCTGGATTTTCCCGGTGATAAGAGCTAAAAAAGTGAAACTTTAGAGAAGTGTCTTTGTTATTTTCCTAAGTAGCCTGTTTCAACTGGACACTTTTGGAAAGTCCCTGAGGCTGGAAAGGGGCTGGTTGCCAGGGAAATGAACCAAGGACTGGGGGGTTGGAACTTTCAGCCCTGCCTCTTCACCTCTGGGGAGGGCAGAGGGGCTGGAGATGGACTTAGTCCCCAAGGGCCAGTGGTTTAACCGACGGTGCCGGCATAGTGAGGCCTTCACAAAAACCCCAGCCCGAGGGGTTGAAGGGTCTCCAGACTGGTGAATGTGGGAGGTGCTGGGAGGGGAGCACCTGAACCGGGCCTGGCATCTCTCCCATGGACCTTGCCCTAGCAGGCGCCTCTTCCACCTGACTGTCCCTGCATCACGTCCTTTCATAAGAAACTGGGGCCCCAGGAAGTGAGCTGTTTTCCTGAGTTCCTGGGGCTGTTCTAGCATCACTGGAACCCTGATGTATAGCCGCTTCTCTGAAGCGCAGCTGACGACCTCGGGTTTGTGACTGGCATCTCAGTGGGCGTCAGGGCTGAGCCCTTGGCCTGCGGGACCTGCCACTAACTCAGGTCGACAGTGTCAGAATTGAACTGAACTGCAGGACACCCTGGTGCTGTCGGAAAGTTCGAGAATTGGATGGTGCGGGGACCTCCCATTTTGGTGGCCAGAAGTACTGAGTAGAGAGAGAAGAAATAAACTTTCTTCCTCTCATTTTTAAAAGTAATTCTTTCAACTTTTAAAATAACTTTAAATATTATTCTCTCTTGGTAAAACGTCTATTGGGTGCTGCACCTCCTGGGTTAAGCCTCCAAGTCTTTCCCCGTATAAACTTTGCCTTGCTTGTTTGTTTGTTCGTTTTACCTTTGGGAGGGACTTCTTTAACTTACTTTTCCAAGCCTTCTATTTGACTTTTTGTTTGTATTATATTTTTAATTCCTACATTTTTTCTTATTCTCTACTATTCTTTGATGGTATGGTTCCCCCCATCTTGTAAAATACCTTCTCTTCTCACAGCGAAGAGATGAAGCATAGGGTTTGTTCAAGTTTTTAAGTGTTCTGGGAACCGTCTCGTTTCCAAGCCTCCCCCCATATGTTTGTGCTGGTCCCCATTGTCGGCACCCGTCTCCTCTCCAGGGTCTGGGACCCTTGTCCCTCTGCCTGCGCTCCTGGGCACTGTGTGGGGGTGGCTGGCGACTGCTGCCTTTTAGGCGATAACCAGGCCGGTCCCGGTCCTTTTGTTGGAAACTCAAAAGCTGATTGTTCTGCTGAGCTGAAAGTGAGTCCACTTCCCTGAGAACTGTCCTTCACCTTCTGTCTGAGGACACACGCTCTCGAGCCGGCAGGGGAGGCAGCCCTGGTCTCTTGCTGGGTGTACGCACAGCCCCCACCTTTCCTCTTCAGGGAAGGGATACGGCATCCTTCCAGGTGGCTGGTGTCCTGGCGCATCACCTCCATCCGAGGCCGAGGGGCCTGAGGCTGTCATCCGGGAGGTGGATGGAGGTGCTTTGCTGTCCCATACACGCTCTGCGATGGCAGGAGCACCCCCCCGACACTGCCCGATAAAGTGGACATTAGCGCTGGAACTGAGCCAGCCTGGCCAGGCTGCAGAGTTTCCACTTTTAATGAACTGATTTCTATTCAGCGGCCACTCGACTGGACGGCACAGATCCTCGGGCCATCGTGGCTCCTTCTAGAGGATTTTAAACACACTCTCACCCCAACTGTCCATGCTGCCTTCTGAAGTGACCACTGCTTTCCATTCCCAAGTCTTTTCTGGCTTCCAGACGGAACGCTGCCTGCCTTTTGCTGGGCTGTGCGCCCCGTTCTCCACCCAGGGCCCTTCACAGACATCGGATGATGGGGACCTGGCTACGCAGCATCCGCTCAGACATTTCCATCGTCCACGCGCTGACCTGTCTGCCCGCCGCTGTCTCTGCGCGACTCTTGCTCTCGCAGTTGTTTCGCGCCCTTTCCTGCCTCTGTCCCCGTACCGTGGGGTCGGCATGGATTCTGGAGACAACTCCAGAAACCAGACTGCTGTTGTCTAGCTGCTTTCGTTCCGTTATTTAGACAACTTGCTCCTCCCTGGCCGGGTCGCTCAGTTGGTTAGAGAATCATCGATATGCCAAGGTTGCAGGTTCGATCCCCAATCAGGGCATGTACAAGAATCAACCAGTAACAGCATCAATAAATAAAAAATCAATCCAAAATCAATCAATAAAAATAATTTTTAAATAATTTAAACAATTTGCTTCTTGATTGGGCTTCATTACTGGTTGGATCGGTGGTGCCTCCAGAATCTCTTCCTGTGTGGGGTGGAAGGGAAGCCTGGGAGCTGGTCCTGAAGCTGAGTTTGCTCAGATTTCTCAAAGACACGCAGCCCATCTGGGTGACGGAAAAGCCCGTGCTGACGGGAAATGGGGGTTAGAGTATTTCCCAGAGAACACCCTCCATACTCCCAGTACTGACTATGGGATATTATTACATTTACATTGTATAAGAGAAATATAATTGTATTAATATTGTGTAATAGAAATATAATTCTATTGTATAATATGAAATACGTAAATATTTTAACTATTGGATTACAGAATTGTGATGTTTCAAACTTCTGGGTATTATGCATTAGTGAATTGTAAAATCAATTACGTATGTTGTAAACACAATTTGTTAGAAACAAGATGACAAAGCTCACTGGAAAATGTTGAACTGCCTTTAAACAAAACATGTGTGTGTGTGTGTGTGTGTGTGTGTGTGTGTGTACGTAGATACACTGGGTCGGGCACAAACGCACCTCTCGCCGTCGGCCGTGCTCAACAAGGCTCACAGCCGCGGGCCGCCCTAACGCCGCACACTGTGAAGATCTGCATCAGCGCTATCTCCAGCACGTGTTTTCTAAGTCCGGTTGTACTGCAACACTCGTCGGCTTTGAGACTTGTCCAACCCTGCACTCGCCCCGTTTTGACAAGAAAAAGATGTGTCAGCACTCTGCTCCTGCTCGGGGCTCATGGCACTTGCAGGAGGCACGATTCCGCCCCGCAAGAGAAGACGCTTTGTCACTCGTGCGTGCTCAGGATGCGTCGGTGTCAGCCTTGCCTCGAGTTCTGGAACGCAGCAACGACGAGGACCGAGGTGCCCCTGCAAGTGGACTTCAGGGCCTGGGGCGCCGCAAACGCAAGCACACAGCATCCCAGCCTTTGCTGCAGAGGGAGTCGCGGAGTCTCCACAGGGTTTCCTCTGCCGGCTGGCCCTACCGTGTTGTCATCAAACTTGTTTCCTCATAGAAGACGAGCCCGGGTGAGTACAGGGACCGACGAAAAATGACGAGATTTTGACCATTTCAGACCTGTGACTCGTGACGTGTTTACTGAACAGGAAACGATGCCCGTGGTTAGATGTAAAGGCAGCAGACGGTGTGTGGTTAAACCCTTCCTCCTACCCCTGCTCCCCTCCAGCCTGTCCTGAGTGCACACTGGTCTCCGGAGCTTCTGGTGTACGTGTTCTAACATAGGCTGTTTTTAACCACTAGAAAAGCGTACATATTCTTTCCCCTCTTTTTACACACAGCAGCGTGGCCAACGCCTGGCTCTGCCCTTTGTTATTTTTATCAACTATAAATATCCAAGGATCCTTTATGCCAGTGCACATCCTGGCCTCGTTTTTACGGCTACACAAGACTCCATCATCTGGGTAAACCGCAACTGGTTACCTGCTCCCCTGTTGCTAGGCATCTGGGTTGTGTTAATTTAATTTTTAAAATAACAAACGGTGGTGGGAATGAATAGTTTTTACACAAATCATTATGCATGTGTGCGCATGTATCTGCAGGATAATTCCTAAACTTGGAATGACTGGGTCAAAGATATTTCTCATCTAGACAGATATTGCCACATTCTACTGCCCTCCACGGTGGTCCCCTCAATTTTGAACTTCACCATCGGGGTCTCAGAGTCTCTACTGTCCGCCCCCTCCCCAAACCGAGGGCACATCAGTCTCTACAAGCTGTGCCAAACCGACGGGTGAGAAAGCACCAAGGTGCCAACTTAACTTTCATGTCAGTGCGCAGACTGAGCGCCGCGGCCCGGGTGAAGCCATTTGTACTTCTCTCTCATTGAGCTGTTTGCTGAGGCTCTTTTCCCGCTTTCCCGTAGATCACTGTCGATTAATTTAGATACCAGGAGGCTTTTGTACGCTAGGGAAATTGCCCCTTTGTGTTCTGATTTGCCAGTTTTGTCATTTGTGGTTTAGTTTTCCTTATTTTATTTTATTTTTTGTTTTTTGGCCATGCAATGTTTTTTTTTTATTTTCTACCATCACATCTAGCAGCGTTTTATTTGGGGATTTCCTGGTTTTGAGAGAAAGCCTAAAGGCTTTCACATGGAGAGGACGAGTGTGTTCTATTTCTTGAGGGGTTTTGTTTGTTTTCTGGAAAGTATTTCAGACACGGATCTAACTTAACCTTTTCCAAGTAGACACTGAATTGTTCCACATTTGTGTGCACGTAATAAAACAGCCTCAAAATGTGCAAGACAAAATATTTTACAAACTGCAAGGGGAAATAAACAAATTCACAATCTCAGGCAGGCATTTTTAACACACTCCCCTTAATAAATGATAGGCTGGATATTTAAAAAGCCTAATAAAATGGGTAAATTCCTAGCAAGACTGACCGAGAGAAAAAGGAAGAAGACAATTAAGAATTTAAAAGTGCTATCAACACAGAATCTGCAGCGACTAAAAAGATAGTAAGAGGATATTGTGAATAAATTGGCCAATAGTGACGTGAAAAATTTCTACTAAATTGAACTTACTAATGGCCAGAGAGAAATTGAGAAAATGTGCATAATCCTATAACTGTTACAGAAATGCAATCTGCAATAACTTTTCCTCAAGAGATGTTCCAAGCTCAGAAGGCCTCACTGTTGTATTTCTAGGTGATGTTTAGAGAGCAAAGGGCTTCGGTCTCGCCCGTGATCTTCCCGAGAACCGGGGGGAAGTAAATACTTCATCGGCACCGGAACGCCAAAGCTAATAATCTGCAAGGTCGTTGTAAGAAAGAAAAATGATAGCCCTGTCTCTCTTATGAACAGAGATGCAGAAATCCTAAAAATAAAAAATAAAAAAATACTATGAGCAAACCTAATCCTTCAGTATGTAGGAAGGGTATATATTACAACTGAGTTGAGTTTATTCGTTAATACAGGTTGGTATTAATTAAAGTATCAATGTGATTTGACGTATTAGCAGAATAAAGGAGAAAATAATAGTATCAGTGGAACAGATGCAGTAAAAGCGTGCAATGGAACCCACAGGCGTCCACAATAAAAAGCTGTTTATAAACTAGGAACGTAAAGGAGTTTTCTTACCCTGAAATGACTGTCTGTAAGAAACCTACAGGAGACGTGAGTCTTAATGGTTACGTGTCGAAAACATTTCCTTTGAGACCCAGAACAAGACCAGGATGCCTAACATCCAGACTAATAGTCTTTCACCAGCGGGTCTATCAGGGGCGTGAAAAAAGGAAAAAATAAATAAATGCAGGAACGTAAGAAATAAACTGTCGTTGTGTATGCATTATATGTATGTATAGAAATTCCCACAGGAGTCACAAGGCATTTGTACTGGTAGATGAATTTGGTGGGTACAAGCTCAACAAACAGAAATCAAAAGTATTTCTGTGTCAACTAGAAACAGAAACTAAAAATTTCAAAAAGTTACCATTTACAATGCCATTGAAAAATATCAAAAACTGATCAATAAATCTAACAAAACGTGTATGAGGTTCCTGTGTAGACTACTTTAAATCACAATTAAGTTAGAAAGATCATCGCAGAGACAGACACTGTGCTTCTAGGCCAGAAGGTCTGACGCTTACAGATGTCAATCCCTTCAGTATTGATTCTATCAATCTGCACGGTCAGTAGAACCTCATCGGGACACTTAGGGGAACTTCACCAGCTAGCTGATTTGTATCTGTTTCTGTATCTGTATCTGCATCTGCATCCATATCTGCATCTGCATCCATATCCGTATCTGCATCTGCATCCATATCCGCATCCGCATCTGCATCTGTATCTGCATCTGTACCCAATGAATCTGCATCTATACCCAATGGATCTGCATGTGCATGTGCATGTGCATCTGTACCCAATGAATCTGCATCTGCATCTGCATCTGTACCCAATGGATCTGCATCTGCATCTGCATCTGTACCCAATGGATGTCAGAGGACCAAAGAGAAGCAGCAGGTGTTCTTCACCGTCTCCTGAGGCAGAGATCCACACTAACTCACACACAGAGGAGGCCCAGCCACGGTGCGAAACCTCCTCGTGGGGCCAGAGGTGGCGGGTCAGGACCGGCAACAGCTGGTCCTCAGAGTCCCTGAGCTGACCTATGGGAAAGCCATGAACGCTTCCTTCTGCTTCCCAGCACAGTGACCCCAGGTGGGCCGTGCACCTGATGTGAAAGCAAAACAACATTCTAGAAGATAGCACAGGAGCACGTCCTCCTGGACGTGGGCCCGGGAAGACACTTTAAATGGTCACGGCAGCAATAATCCACCAGGAAGAGGGCCAGTCTGGCGACATCAAAACAAAGACGTTCTCATCACCAGCGGCCGGGGAAGAGATGAAAAGGCCGGCTGTTCAGTGGGAGAACACATTTCCAAGTGGAGCCAACCGAGGCCTTAGAAAAAAAGTATTTTGAAAATTCCTACAAATTCACAAAGAAGAACAGACTGCCCGACACAAAAATGGTCGAGACTTAAACAGGTACGTCACCAAATGGGACACCCTGGTGGTGAGGAACCATGTGAGAACATGCTCTATCTTGTCGATCATCAGGGGACCAAAATGAAAACCACAGCATGATGCCATCTGCGACTTCCAGCATGTCTGCAACGGGAGACACACACAGTCCCTGAGCCGCGAGGGTGCGGAGACGTCGGGGCTCACATGCTCCCGGCTAGGACACCAGGTCTGGAAAACGCCATCTGCGGCAGCTCAACACGCTCACACCTGGGGACCGGGCAGTCTCACTGTGACGTGTATGTTCCCCAGAGCACGTGCCCGCGGGTACCCGCAGACGTGCAAGGATGTCCGTATCTGCATCGTTCATCACGGCGCCACGCCCGAGATGACTCGAATGTCCAGACGGTGGGATGGAAAAACACACCTCAACATTCACGCACGGGAACAGCACACGGTCACACCACTGCTACGCACGGTGACACTGGCAAGCCCCCCCAACGTAAAGCTGAATGAAAGAGGTCAGATGTGATAGAATGCTATTCACATAATGTTCAAACCGTGCAGAATTCCACCCAACTAGTCAGAGATACATACGCATAGAAGTGTGAGGACGCCATTACCGTGAAAGTTAGGAGACCTCCCTTTAGAGGGAGGAAGAGGGTCAGGGTGTGAAGGGGCCACTGGCACTCGAGGCGGCTGGGCTCTGCTTCCTGTCTGGGTGGTGGTCACACAGTGCTGACCTCACAGGAACACGGCGATCTGTGCAGACGCACACTCGTGGTTTGTTCATGTTTATGGGTACGTGACACATTTCATAGCAAAACAGGTGTATAAAAATGGATACACTTTACCCCCTCACTTACATACTCTGCAATAATGGAGTTCATACATGCAACTGAAGCAAAAACACCACAGAATCACACTCACCCCTAGTAAGTACTCTGATCTGTTCTATTCCACGTCATTCCACTGAAAAACGCCGGCGTAACCCACCGCACTGATTTAACGACTCTCAGTTTGGAAAACGTGCATCTCTAAACCATTAAAAAACGGGATTTCTACACAGCGACGGGGAATTCCAAGTTGGGGTCAGGGATGACCCCTCTCCCAACAGCAGCACCTGTGGCACCGGGGATGTGGCTCTTTTTGGGGGAGGGCTGTCCTGTGCGCTGTAGGATGTCATATGCGTACAGGGTGCCGGCAGCACCCCCATCCCCACCCGAGACAACCTGCAGACAGAGCCCCCGCTGGAAGCCGCTGCTCGGGAGGGCCCTCTGCTTCCTAAACACGGCTGTGTCTTCGCGGACAGTCCTCAGGTGAGCATCTCTCAAACATCGCTGCCCTTCAGAGTGACCTGGGTGTCCTGCATGGGAAGTGGCCTGGGACCCCAGGCGACTCTGACTCCGCATTTCTGAAGGTGGCACGCTGAGAAACCTGGCCTTCGGGAGGGCCACCTTGCGTGGAAGCCTCCTTGCTCCTGGCGTGTCTGTTTTCAGGACAGGCCAGTGCACTGGGACACGACACAGCCATCACCTGCTGGGGGAGAGGACCTGCAGAACACCCCAGGCCTCCAAACACAGCGACCCGCAGCGGGAAACGAGATCTTTCCTCTGTGTCGCTGCTGTGACGCGGGGGGAGCTGATGGGGAGAGCTGGGGAAACTGAGTCGGGCTGTCCTGAGGCCGCCCTTGGCGGGGCTCACAGGTAAGCAGCAGGCGCAGCCCCAGCAGAGACGCTGCCGGGCGCTGCTGTGGCTTCACGCCTGAGAGAGAAGCTGCAATACCGCCCCATTCTCCAGACTTTTTTCATCCCAGTTAATTGTTCTTCCTAAATTGAATGATCTATTTTTGGAACTAAAAGAGACGCAGTGTAGAGAGAAAGGAACTCACAAAGCGCAAGACAAGGGGGGAGGTCGGCTCGGGAGATGCAGGAGGACACCAGGCCTGGTGGAGTCTACCTCCCTCGTCACACACGAAGCCCAGTGGAGGGCGCCCTCTCTTGCTCGGAGCCGGTGGCAGGGGCATTCTGGGCAGGGGCGTTTGCTTAAAGAATGAGGGACACATGACATTAAAAAAAAGTAAAATTCAGGAAACTGTGGGGACCCAAAGGCCTCAGTCTCAGAGCCACCAGCGGGCCCTACGGGGGGGCACACACACAGCTTGGACTCAGGAGATGAGAGAACCTGCTCCTTTGCGACGTTTTTTTGTATCGACTTATTTGAAAGGCACCACAGCCTCAGTCCGGAAACATGGGACTGTCTCGTGGACGTGACTGCAGACCAGTGAGCCAGTCCCCTCAAGCGTGGACTCCATGTGGGGCTCCATGAACTCAGGGTGGTGGGTCCCGTCCACCTGAGCTGACCCCTTAGCCACAATGACCGCGCAGCTGCAAGGCCAGTTGGCAGACACTGGGCTTGACCTGACCGATGAGCTACCAGTGTGGACATGGGTGTTGTCTGTGCCCCCACCTCTGCAAACGCGCTGTTAGCCCCAGGGGTTCGGATCCCCCTCCCATGGAACGTGTGCTAGCCACTCCCACCACACTCCCCGCTCCGGCTCTCTGGGCACACGACTGCAGCGACATTTTAAAAAGAGTCTCAGCCCTGGCTGCTGTAGCTCAGTGGATTGAGGGCTGACCTGCGAACCAAAGTGTTTGCTGGTTCGATTCCCAGTCAGGGCACATGCCTGGGTTGCAGGCCAGGTCCCCAGTAGGGGGCGCTCAAAAGGCAACCACACATGGATGTTTCTCTCCCTCTCTTTCTCCCTTCCCCTCTGTCTAGAAATAAATAAAGTCTTTAAAAGTAAATAAATAAAAAGAGTCTCTCTGATGCTTTTGAGTGTTTAGTGAAACTACCAAGCAGAACACATGTGATTTTTCCCAAACACACAAACATTTTGGCCTACGAGAGAGACGGCTCCAGGGACAGGCAGCAAAGCCGTGGCACACCTGGCTTTGTGCAGCTTTGAGAGAACGGGCGACTCCGAGCCCAGACTCACCCTCTTGATACCTGCGTACTCACCTGTAGACCTGGGAGGACGGCAGTATGCGTCACAAGGGCCACCGTGAGGATGCACTGTGGCTGGGTGTAAGAACACTTAGAATGATGATTCTTAGTCTGTTGATCACGAAGAACAGAAGCTGTAACAATCTGTTGTTAGCAGTGTTGGTATTATTTCTTCTGTATGTTCAAAATCCCTCACCACGATGTGGGGGGCTGAGTTCTAGAAATTGTAGGAGAGAGACATCGACAGTCGGGGCAGGTGCCACCCCCACTCAGAGGTGGTAACAGCACCCGTGTCATACACAGAGTGTCGACGAGGCGAGCACGGAGAGCTGGGGGCCGTGTGGCTTGTTGTCAATGTATGCCAAGGGAAATGCTGTGCCTTGCTGTTATCGCCTCTTTATTTTGTTACTAAATGTCCTCTCCCTTAGGCTGACCGTGTCTCCTGATAACTTCCCCAACCTTCGGTAAGTGACAGAGCCCGGGGAGTAAGACGACTGGGATTCTAGCAGTCACCTGACCTTGAAAGGAACACCCAACCCCTGGAACTTACCTTTCATCGGAGAAGTGCTGGATGGTCCGTGGCGAACTCCGAGGCGTTCCCAGCCCCCAACAACACTCCGTCTCCGCTCTGGAGTTCTGAATTCCTGCTCATCTGTGACACCGTCTTTTGTCCTACCTCCCCCATCCAGCACAGTCCAGTCCTTGTCCACTTGGCGTCCCCAGCCTCTCTGGACCTGGCTCCTCTCTGCCCCACTCCACCACCTTCTCGGACGCTCTGGCCGCTGCTTTCTGGACCACGACAGAAGCCTCCTTAGGTCTGGGCCGCGGACGCGGCTCCCCAGCCGGCCTCCTCGTCATTCCCCCTTCCGTGCATTTTGTCCATCGCCAATTAAACTCTCCGCATTCGCACTTCGTCTCTATGCTTGTGCTGTCCAGACACCACCCTTCAAATCACGGTGGTTCTTTAATAGCAGCTTTTGATCATCTGCTCTTGTGAAGTTTATCACTCACGGTGACGAACACCATCACACCGCTTCTCCGAGATGCTAAGCTTATAAAAAAATCCTGGCTCTTCTATTGGGGTGGTTGGTGTCTACGGAAGTGAAACAGCTTGTAGGTCCATTGTTTTTCTTGCTGTTCTATTTTTTTTTTTTTACAAAGACTGTTTTCCACACACACACAGAGGCGTGCACACACACACACACACACACACACACACACACACACACACACTCGAACAGACCTGGCAGTCAACGCCTTTGTTACGGCAGCTAGCTGAATTCGTCTTTGGGGGACCTGGGGTGTTTCGAATGACACGGACACAGCCATTGCTGTCCTACTGCTTTGTTCGCCTGCTGAGCTCAGGCTGTACTTCAAGGACATATCTGTCGTGTCTTCCACGAGGGCAATGAATCAGAATCAGCAAATGAGGGAGCGGCTGCCCAGGCGTCCTCTCCAAATCTTCTGCCGAGTCTGTGTTATGATGTCACTTCAGGAGCCGAGTGGCAGTTCTGCAGTCCACTTCCTCCTTTCCTCCTCAGCCAAGAGCCTGGTCTCCGAAAAGTAATTTAAGTGGAGTCAAAATCCAATTAACTCGGCAACTCCATGAACCGTAACATCATTTTAGAAGACAATTTGAGTCAGAGAATTAGAAAACCCAAGTCATTGCTGGCTCTCTGCGGCAGTGCAGAGAGGGACGAGCAAAGGGCCAGGGAAGGGCGTGGCCCCGTCGCACAGAGTCCTGGATAAGACAGCTGCGGCTGATGTCGTCTGAGGCGTTGCAGGGTTTCTGTGCACATTTCCGTCCCTCACAGAGGAGACTGGGAGACAGCAGGTCCGCGTGTCCTCGGTAAGTTTCAACGAGACTGCATTTTCAACACGAGGACACGGTGACTTTTTACTGTGCCGTCGTCTGATGTTATGATATGACTTTGGCTATAACATCATTTTCCAATCATTCTTTGCTTGTATAGTTGCACCAGCCGCATCTTGGGTTGGTAAGTCATTGAGAAATGCATCTTTTTTTAAAATGAAATGCATCCCTTTTTTTAAAGAAAGGCATCTTTTTTTACTTTATTGTTGTTCAATTACAGTTGTCTGCATTCCCCCCCACGCGCCCCCACCCCAGCCAACCCCACCGCCCTCCCCTGCTTCCCCCTCCCCCTTGGTTATGTCCATGTGTCCTTTATAGTGTTTCCTGAAACACTGAGTCCAGGTCCTTGTGCACGTGTGTGGTGGTGGTGGTGGTGGGGGGTATTACAGGTATAAGTGTGACGTCGCTCACACAGTCGTGAACACAGGGGTGGGCAGCAGCAGGCTGGGCACTGCTCGGCTCCTGGACCCTGGCCACCAAGGCATGAAGAGTGGCTTCTGCACGTCTCGGTCTGAACACATTTTGTATGTTTTCTATGTATGATAGGCACATGTCAATATAACTTATTATACATGGAATAGAATAGGAATTGTACTATTATTATTATAACTTTTGTATATATACAGATTCCTAAAGATATATTAAGAGGCAAATCCATTATTTTTGCTAGGCTCTCTCCACTCCCCTCCCCTCGACTACCTACAAAAGTGGCCGCTCCCTGCTGGAGTCCTTAGCCTCTGTGGTCCTCACCGCCTGCCTGATCATCCGAGCTAGCGTGCTGGCGTGTTCTTTGACCACCTTCACCCCGTGGCCCTGGTACATCACTGACATCTATAAATTTTATCTCCGAAATGTCTCATATTGGGACTATTCCAAATACCAACATGAATATGCCATCCCCTTGATTAAAAATCTTTCTTGAGTGTAGAATAGAACAAGGTAAGACAAATTCCCACAATCCATCCCAAACACGTTCCCTCACTGTCACAGCCTCACGGCCCTGACCCTGGCTTTGACCAAGAGCCACGTGTCTTACCTATAACCAGGCCTTGTCCCTGGGAGCCTCTGGGCTTTTGGACACACTGCTCCCCTTTCCAAGAGCTCGCTGGTGCAAGGCTGGGTGTCTCTCTAAACTCCAGTGTCACACCTTGCTGCGAGCTGTCTGGGTCCCACTTCCTCCACAACAAAATAGCGTTCTGCCTCCGCAACTTCCCTGGTAGGTCTGTTCACGCCCCTCTGATTATGTCCCCGAGGCTTCACAACGACAAAGTAGTAATCGGACTGGAGCCCCTCGAAGGCGGGGGCTCTGCTTTGTCAACCTTTGCAAGGACTTACAGACCAGGGTGAGGGACAAAACTGGTGCAGGAAGCGCTTTCACCCAGCGGGATGCGAAGGCAGGGGCGGCGAGCTGGACACTGGGCTGCCTCTGGCGCGCTCCCGACACAGAGGACACAATGGTGACGCTCCCGGCTCTCACCGCACACGCAGACAGGCGCTCCGAGAGCTCGGGAGCCTTACTGACTCCCTGCAAGGCACACGTTTCTTCTCACTTTATTAGAAGGTGAGACACAGGGCTCACTTACTCGGCTGTTTTCCTCCCGCAACTAAAAACCAGCATAGCTTCCCCTCCCGGGCCACGTGAGCAGCTTGAGGGAAGAGCCCTGGCAGGCTGCGCAGCACTGAGTAGGTGCTTAGTGATGACAGTGACCAGCAGACGGAGGGCGGGGAACAACGCGGTGGGAAAGAGCAAGGCTATTAGCTATTAGATGACGCTACTCAACAGGGAGAAGAGAATTTATTTTAGAGACAACCTGCTGGGGGTTCTGTTCTAGAAAGCGAAGACGTTGGTAAATGTTTGTGTGTCACTTTTTCCAAGCTTCTCAGGCTATAGAAGCTTCCAGAAACACAAACATCAAAACAGGCTGTCAGCTTCAGCCGGTGCAGGAGCTTCTGCGGAGTAAGCTCAGAGGAGTGCAGGCTGCCCCCAGAAGCAGTCCATGGGTTTCTGGGTCTGGGTCTGGGTGTCTGTTTGCGCGTCTGCATTACCTGCGACATCCTGATATTAAGGTGGTTGTAAAACTTGGATTGTCTGTAAAATGTGATCACGGAATTCAGAGAAAATTCTTTGTTTGTGGAGAAAATTCAAAGATTTATTAACTACTGGCCTTCAAGCAGACTGCAATTGCCCAGGGAAAGGGTCTGGCACCCATGTGTGCAGGAGGAGAGGGTGCGGCCACTAGCACAGCGGGGGTGGGGGTGGACAGGAAAATGGCGGGAAGACCGTGAAGTCACTTGATCATGAACAGGAAACTAGGAAATCAGTTTTCGGTGAAAGAGCCATGCATTCAGGGGGTGGGAAGGGCGACGGTGATAGGGATGGACAGGGAAGCAGGTCCACGTCAGGAGGCAGGATGAGAGACGCGGAGGCACCCCCTGACCCCTAGGGGAGATGGTCCCTGACATGAGAGACCGCACCAGAGGCAGGATGAGCTGTATCTGAATTCAGCTGCTAAAAATAAATTACAAAACGAAGGTGTGGGATTCGGGCACGAGAGAACAAAACGGAGGAAGAGCAAATTCTGCAGCGGGAAGCCGAGGACGGACAGACAGGACCAGTGCACGGGATACACCTGGGACAGAATGCACTCCGAGAACGGTCGGAGGGGAAGACCATGGTGCCGGAGGAGACGACATGGCAAAGAGGAGCGGGAAACTCACTGGTGTCGTGCTGAAAACCAACACGGGAATGCAACGAGAAGGACGTGCGTCTGAACACAGCCTAAGCAGCTCGCAGGGAACGGCCAAGAAGTGACGTGGCCGTTACAACGGCCACGACATGCCTCTCTCGTGTTGTGGGGGAATCGGAATGAGTTCATGCAGAATAACGCAATTACCACGCATGTGCTCATGTCAAGGCTTCCTGCCTCCCAGGGGCCCACGGGGCTTTGCGCCCGGAAACCCGAGCAGAGCAGCCTCGGGCGTGTCCCTCGGATGGCAGCCAGCGGCAAACCACCAGCCTTGGGCAGGACCATTTCAGCTTCTTAGATCGAGCATCAGGGGGGCTTTCCACGTACAGAGACCACACTGGAAATCACCTGCATGGGTGAAAAGTGTGTAATGTGTGTGCACACATGTGTGTACATCGTGGTGAAATGAGCGTGGACAGCAGCATGGGAGGTAGCTGCTCAGAGATGCAACTGTCCAGTGAGGTTTGCTTTGACCTGGTTACGTGTTCATGCTGCCGGGCGTCCCGTTCTGTCTCACAGGTGGGTCTGTGGCTGCGGGCCGCAGCTCAGCACCCGGGAGGCCTCACTTGGCCATTGGCACTGACAGGGACCCACAGCCAAGAGGCCCTGACCATGCCATGGGCTGGGGTGGGTGAGGAGTTGGACAGTGGGTGTCAGCGACAGGGAACCAGACTTGCCCTCAACAGGGCCCTCACAGGGCGAAGATGAGAGTGTCCCAGTCCTCGGGGACACACAGAGGACGATTTCAGAATATCCAAAAACACTGGATTGACAGATCTCTGTCTGGGTGCACAGTGTCCTGGGGGGGTGGCACCTGGCCTGTGAGCAGGACTAGACTCAAGGCTCCTGACACCTGGACCAGGCCCCCACGTGCCAGCACGAGGCTGCGCCACAGGCGGCCTCGTTTCCCACCCCGGCTCAGCAATCTGTGAAACGGGGCTGGAGGCGCCCGCCTCGGAGGGCGGTGCTGCATGGCACAGCACACGTCGGCCCCGCTGGCCGCTCCAGCTCTTCCCGGGGTCTCTGTGCTCTGCACACCTCGTGTGGGGCTGCCTGTCTCACATGCATCTCCCCCTAGTCAGCGGGTTTCTGGGAAAGCTGGACTGCGTGGTGCTCCTGGCGGCACTCGAGAGGCCGGCAGCACACTGGGAAGGTGACACAGCACCTGCTTGTCCGACAGCTCGGCCGCTGGGGGACAGGCTGACTGGCCAGGCATGGTGCTGAGTCCCACCTACTGTCTGCATGTCCCCGCAGAGCAGGGCGGCTTGCACGCGACGCAGGAGGGACGTCACTGCCCACTACGAAACAACACATGCTAGCCTTTCCTTCTCTCTTTAAATTTTTTATGGATTGATTTGAGAGAGAGTGAGAGAGAGAGAAACATGGCTTTGTCAGTCCGCTTACGGATGCATCATTGGTTGATTCTCGTACGTGCCCTGACCGAGGATCGAACCTGCAACCTTAGAGCATGGGGACAACGCTCTCACGACTGAGCCAGTGGCCAGGGTGCCTTTCAGTCTCCACTCGGCTCTCCTGAAGCAGACGCTGAGGGTGGCTCAGTGCCACGTGTGCGCCAGGCTGAATGACAGCTCCCCGAGCATGCCCAGGCCATGCATCCCGGGACCTGGGAGTGCGCGGTTACCTCACACGGAAAAGGGCCTCTGAGGGCGTGGTCAAGGCGCAGGACAATGGTGAGAGACTGTCTCGGGTCACGCGGGTCACCCTGGTCGAACCATGCAAGTCCTTAAAGAGGGCACAGGAATGTGACATAGGAGGCACCACAAGGGCAGGGCGTGACCTGTCCTGCAGGCAGTGAGGGTGGACGAAGGGGCCCTGAGTCCTGGGAAGGGAGAGGCTCTGCAGTCCCGGGGCCTCAGTCCCGCAGCCGCCAGGAGCCGTGTTCTCCCAACGACCTGGAGGAACAGGCCCTGGGCTCCCCCTGAGGGCATCCAGCAGGGAACGCGGTGGCTGACACCTCCTTTCACGCAGTGAGGCCCCTGGACTCCAGACCTGCTGGGGGAAGCCCCGTGCTGTCGGCGCCTGGCGTGAGCGGGAATGCCACGGAGAGCACACACAGTGTCTGCACCTTGCTGGCCCCTCTGCCCACGAAGCCTCCGGGCCCTGCCAGGGTTTTCAGGACATGGGGCCACGCTGAGACACCCACTGTGGCCAGAGCAAACCCAAGTGCACGCTGACCACCCCTTCTCTCCTGAGGGGGCCACGGCACTTCCATTTGGAGGGCTGTCTGTTGGAAGCTCTGTGGGCTCCCACCTGGTGTGAGCCTGGTTTTCACTGTGTTAGTTAGTGTGCTGCAGCACCATCCCCAGGGCCGAGTCACGTGCACAGTGAAGTCACCGATGCACTGTGTCTTTAAAAGCCGGGGGAGTGCACAGAGCGGCAGCCTCAGTCAATACCAGTTTCCGCACCTGGATCGATACCGGCGGTGGCTCTGCAGCTGCGGGGCTGCTGCACGTGCTTCGGGCAGGGAGGGCGGGGGTGGGCTGTGATGATCCCATGGCCCTGAGCATGCCCTTTCTCCCTCTTCTCTTTAGAAGAAATAAATACACCAAATCAGGACCCAAATTTCCAAACCTGTCAGCCTGCCTCCACCCCGGCTTCTTCCCCTCACCTGTCACCCACAGCGGCATCCCACCTGGCAGGCGGCTCACCCCATGCACGGTGCCAGGTGCCAGAGGGAAGACAGGGAAGGCACTGTCCACAGGGTCCCAATGCCCAATATGCCTGACCCAATCTCTGCCTCTGCTCCAGGGGCCGGGAGGCCGCTTCCATCATAAAAGAAGGGGGACAGTGTGGACTCGCGTCCTCTGTGTCGCTGGCGTGTGTCTGGGTGACGTGGAAGGGAAATGCTCTTTGGTTTCCTCCCCCCAACCTGTTGCTCTGAGGGACTGTCCCCCACACAGGCGGGACCGGGTGGCTCTTATTCCCAAAGAGCCATGGTTAGAGCTGCCAGGAGATGGACACTGAGGGGGAGGTGGCAGGGACATGCAGGGACACCATCAGTCCTGCCGGGGTCGTCCTGGGGTCAGGACCCGCCAGCCCTCGTCCTGGGGGTGGACAGTGGTGGTTCCTCTGCATGCGGCCCAGCAAACAGGCTCTGCGTCCATCAGGCATGAGCTCACCACAGAGAAGGGTGGCCGAGCTCCCTGCAGGTGAGCTCCTCCTCAGGGGGACCAACCAAAGGGGGGCCCTGACGTGGCCGGAAGCTGAATCCCCGCTTGCCAGATGCCGCAGCCCTGACCGTGACCTGCTCCACCTGGAAGGCAGAGCGGGTGACTCCCGGGGTGGTGTGCTGTTGGAGGCCACGCAGGGGCTGGAAGGAGCGGCTCTTCCGGGTGGCAATCACAAGAGTCCTGTCCCTCTTCTCCGTCACTCATGTCCCCTCCTCCCCAGGCTCACGAAGCACTGCCTTGTGCGCATCTCATCTGCCCCTCACAGGACCTGTGCCCTGCATCCCACTGCAGAGCAGAGCTCGGCAGGCAGGAGGTCCCACGGTTGGGGACGGGAGCCCTAAATGGGGCATTGTGCACCCAGGGCCCCGATGCACCAGCTGTGCCGTGAGCAGCAGGCAGGTGGAGTGGAGGGGGCCCCAGAGTCACCTCCACTCTCTCAGAGTTTGACGCTGCCTCAGGTAGACACAGGGTCACAGATGCCTCAAGTCTGGGCTGTCCTGTTAAAAGCAGCCTGGCTTTCCACGTGGACCTTGGCCTTGTGCCTGGGTCACCCTTCCCTTCAGCAAGAGCCCCGTGTGCTCACTCTCCGCCCACTCCCCCAAAAGACTGGCCTGAAGCACCACCACCAAGGTCAGATCTGGGAGGCAACACATTCCTGAAATTGCTATGGCTTTCCTGAAGAGCCAGCAAATCCCCCTCAATTAACCGTCACTGAACAAGATCCGGGGGCAGCCCGCGGAGCTGAGTAACCGTGGAAAGCGCGGCTGGGACTCTGCACAAGTCTCCCTCTTCTGCTCACACGTCACTCTGCTAACCCCCAAACCTCCTGGGTCAAAGAGCAGCAACGAGTTTGATCGTGAAACTATCAACACAGGTATGAAAAGCCTCATACACCTCCCCGTGAGGCACCCAGTGACCCCAAATCTGGCCAACATCTGACTTGTGTCTTTACTGTCCTTGCTGATTGGGTGCTGCATGGCTCCCACGTTGCCGAGTGAGAGGTCTCCAGCGTAAAGCGTCCAGCACAACACACGGGACCAGCAGGGCGACCCCGCTGGAGGGAAATGCGATGTCTGGCCCCCGTGGTCCCGCTGTGTCCCTTTAGTTTTCCGGAGCGCTGTGCATCCTCTGCTCTGGGGTTCAGTGGTCGTCCCATCACAGACATGGTCGCCTGCTGTTCGCGGGGGACAGGTGTCGGTTAACCGCCTGAGCCCGGTTGAAGAAATGACCACGATTCCCCATTACGAGACAGAAGGTGCAAGGAGTCCCTTTTTAACTGAAAAGAGGAAAAATGTACACACACACACACACACATTCCCCCACCTACTCCCAGACCAACGACTAAACGTTTAAAGAAGTCACGGGGTGGCCGCCAAATACAACGGTGCGGCCACAGATGTGTATGGGTGTGTGGCAGGTGTGAGCACCAGATCCCGGGAGACAAATGTCATCCCACCTGTCCGTTGCTCAGGAAACTCAGGGTGACAGCTCACAGTTTAAGACTGCCACTGAGGCAGTGAAACACCACACCAGCCATTAGAAGGAAAACCAAACGCAGCCTGCGGACCGCCCCAACGTGAAAACATCCTGTGCCCCGTGGCCTGTGGACGCCCTCCTGCCCCTTTCCAGTGCTCCCAGGGAGAGAGGCCCCAGCCCTCTGCCCGCCACGGAGTGTCCCTCACTGCTGGGCGGGGACAGAGGGGGTTCCTGGGCATTGCTGGGGGATCTGATCCCGCCCCTGGAGACAGGTGTGTCCCTGGAGGTCTTTCCCAGTCTGCCAGTTCTAAGCCCTCCTGGGTCAGGGCACACTTGATTGGGGGCAAGACCAGAGCTCATGTTCGCTTTGAGGCTTGTTTTCATGAAGCGTATGGAGAGCCTATGAAATGCTCGGTGCCGTGGCTTAGGTACTTATTTAGCTGCATCTTGTACCCTGGGCAGACCAGCTCCGCAGCCTCGGAGTCGATGGCTGGGGCTCCACGCTTGCCCAGTTTCCACATGGCTGCGGGTTAGCCACCCTGCTCTGTAAGGTGCCTCGATGGCTGTCCCTCTGGGGTGCGTGTGCGAGCAACTCTCGGCTGCTTGGTGGTGCGCCCCATGCTCCTCGTGCAATTCCGGGCCAGCTGCAGAGTGCCAACAACTTCAGCCTCCAGGTGCTGATCTGCGGTCTGTGGGGCAAAGACTCGCTGGTAACTCACGTCGCAACAGCTGCAGGTTCCGCCACACGCTTTATTTCTGTTGCCATTTTCTAACTCCAGGGCGGCTAGCTCGATGCCCGAGTTTCGAGACCAAAGCCGTTAGCCTGGATGGATGGGCCAAACTTGAGCTCCTCCCTGGGAGACTGGGCGGCAATGCAGAGGAAGAGATTCACAAATGCCCAGGCTGTGAGACTAAGACTGGGACAGCTTTATGTCCGTCAGGGTGGTTGGTTCACCCGCTCTGTTCTAACGGCCAAGACGGCCTCTTCGCCTCACCCACGTGCTCTGAACTGGCGAGAAACACTGAGATGTGTCCACCCTCAAACGGGCCGACACCACCACTGAAGAAGTTGTCTGCGTCTTCATGATTTCAAAATAACCAGTTTATATTTTTAAGAGCTATTTCGTGTGACTCCCCACAGCCTGTGGGCAGGAGCGGGGCAGGCGCATGGGTAGCTGTGAGAGGGACTTAGGGGAGCAGGGTCTAGAGGCTAAGATCCCAAAGACCCCAGACCAGGTTGGGAGAGACCAATTGCAAGCTGGAGGGTAAGATGCTAGCTGTGCGGGCCAGACACCCTAAGCCACATGTAGGTGCCACTTCCAGACCCAAGTCAGGATGTCCAGGAGCAGAGGTGCGTCTGGAGCTGGAGACATACGTCAGAGGGATGGGCACAGAGGCGGTTCACACCCGCGGGGCTGGGCGCGAGCACTGGGCACGATCGCCGTGAGAAGAGAAAAAAGGAACTTGGAGGTTTGCAAAGATCAGAACCGGGAGCAGGAAGGAGGCTGGAGAGCCCGCAGGGTGAGGACACTAGAAACCGAGTGAAGACAGGTTTTCTGATGTACGGCACGTGCTGAACCGCATCGTCACTACTGATAGGTATGACAGGGGACACTGGGATGTGGCCGTGGCACCTACAGCACGGGGTCAGCAACCTGGACGAGGGCCATTTGGCGGTGTGGGTTCAAGGGGTCCCGGGGCTGAGGATGAGGAAGCAGCAAGAAGACAAGTATCCCGGGGAGGAGAGGCACGGAGGAGGGAGATCCAGGATGGAGCAGGCGCAGGGTGATGGCTGTGAGCTCAGTCTCGTAATGTTGTCTGTGTTATTCCCCACACAAGCCAACCTACGCTTGCCCCACCCTGTGTGGGCCCAAAGGAGACCCTTTTTTTTTAAAGATGTTGACATGTCGATGAAACAGTTAAGAGAGAAAAACCAATGACACGGGAAAGGAAACAGTGGCAGGGGCCGAGTCCTTGTGTGGAAGAGAGGGGAGCAAATCCAGGCCTCGGGGACGCTCGGCACAGTCACGGCCAATGTCACCGAGGCCGGACCTAACCCAGCTGGCCATGGAGCTGCCTCTATAACCACTAGCCCATCCTGCCTCGGTCCACAGCTTAAAACATGTTTAAGCAGAGAACATCTTTCTTTTTCACATGCAGTCTTATAATTCACATCTGTCAGATGAATCGTGATGGCAGGGTGGCTGAGAGGCAGGTGGGAGGCCGGGAGCCACCAGCTCTGCTGCCCCACTCCCCTCCACCCCACGAACGCCGTTGAGCGCGTCCCAGAACTTGACGATTCCACGCAGCAGAGCCTGGAAGGCTGCGGCCTGGAAACCGCTGCCCTCAAAGCTGCGTGAGGCCCCACTGGGTGACCGCTCTATCCGATCTCTGTTTAGGACCCGGGCTGTGGCCGTGAGCTCTGTGACAACAGCCGAACGGGCTGGGAGAAATGAAGGGAAATGTGGGCCTCACAGGGGTCAAGATTCTCTCCCCTCCCCCACACCCCCCCAGAAACCCCGAGCCTAGAGAGCCACGTGCAAACCAGGACCTCCTCAGGGAGACGCCGATCTCGGTGACAGCGCTGGCTGTCTGCGTCAACATCTGTTTCCATGGCACATCTGTATGGCTGCGGCACTCACAGGGTGACCTCGGTTCTGTCATACAGGGTCCAATGGGTCTCTCCCTCCTGGTTTTCAAGCCCCTCCCCCGCACAATTAGTCAGTTGGAAGTGAAATCTCTCCGCTCAAGCTGCACCAGGAGATCAATACCTGCCAGGAGACGCTCTGCGGAGCCCCAGGTAGCTGCCGTGGCTAACGAAGCTGCGGAGAAATGGTTTCACCAGGGCCAGAGCACTGACGCCAGGAAGTGGCCCAGGGATACTGCCCACAGGGCTGCTGTGCGGGAGTGGAGGCACCAGGGCTGCTCCTGGCGGAGACGGATGGGCTGTGAGGCCAGGGATGGGGGAGGGTGCGGTCCCGGGAAGGAAGGCAGCTCTGCAGCCGAAGGAAGAGGCCCCAGTCCCGGGTGTGGGGGCTGGGTGAGCGTCGGGACTCCGCTTGGCCTGTTGCTCATTCACTCACTACTCTGCCTCCTCGAAGAACGCTGACCAAGTGCCTGTGTGTCAGGCGACACATCACGTCCCAGGAAGGCGGACGTGACTGAGGCTCTGCCCTCGAGAAGCAGCTGGTCTGGTGGGTCGGAGGGACGAGAAAGTGGACTTGATAGCTACGAAACACGGGCACGTGCAGCGATGGAGGTGTGAATGCGGGTCACTCCTCGCCCCGTACTTAGTATTTCAGTCCCCGTTCCCTTAGGCTCGCTCCCTGGAAGAACAGCTCCTGGAGGGCCTGTGTCTGAGAATCATGTGGTCTCTCAGATGGGGAGCCCCTGCCCTCGCTGCTGCGGCCCCCAGGTCATAGGAGGCTCAGTTCTCTCCAGAGGTGGGAGCAAGCCCCCTGAGCCCCGCCTGCAGGCCAGGCGCCAGTCTAGGCACGTGGCATACCTCGCCTCGTGGGATGTCCCCAACAGCCCTAGGAGATGGACCCTGCCTGCTCCGCGCTCCCGTGAGGGGCCGGAAGGTCGGGCGATGTCCCACTGCCGCTGTCGCAGGGCAAGCAGGCAGGTGGCTGGGGCTGGAACCCTGACCGACCCCACGTGCACGCTCTCCGACTTCACGGGCGAGGTTTCACTACACGACCAGAACTCGACCTGAAATGCCGCACTCGCGCACGCTCCTGTCGGGACGAGACTGCCGGCACACCTCTCCACGAAAGTGGGCTCCGAGCACGGGGCGCAGGGTGGACAACGGCCGGCCCGTCACCTGGAGGACGGCGGAGCAGCAAGGCGTGAAGCCCTGCCTGAGTTTTCTGTCTGAGCTGCCGTGACAGGTCACTGTAAACGCAGTGACTCGAAGAACAGCCTGAAGTCGGACGTTTCCCTCCTGCCGGCCCCAAGTCCAGCATGGGCGGCGCCTGGCGGAGGTCAGGCTTTAGCCGGGCCATTTCCCTTCTGCCAGCTCCGGTGGCAGCATTCAGTTCCAGGGGCCATAGGACTGAGGTCGCCGCCTCCTTTCTGACTGTCGGCTGAGCCCGCCCCAGCTCCTTGGGGCCTCTCTCTGCTCCTGCGCACGGTCCCCAACGTGCCTCCACCGGACACTTCTGCCTTACACGTCACAACTCTCTAACCCAGGTAGGCAGCTCTCCACTTTTAAGGACATGGGATTAGACTGGACCCACCTGGAAAACTCAGGCCATTCTCCCTGTCACAGGTGCTCACCTCTGATGGCACCTGCTGAGTGCCTTTCCCACGTGAGGCAGCATGCCGGGTGCAGGTCTGAGCAGTAGGACATGGGCATCTCGGGGAGGAAGCCCTCTGTCCACCGCAGCGGGGCCGGGGTCACCTATAAGCTGGACCTGCTTCACTGTGCCGTGCTGGGCTTGGGCAAGTCTCGCTGGTTCCCCCACGTGGTTCTCTAGGGTGTGTCTGAAGGTCGGGGTGAGCGTGAAGGAGAGGGGGCTCAGAGCTGCCAAGAGACAGGTCCCAACCTACCTCCGCAGGGTTTTGGGCCTACCAGCCCTTCCAGGGTCCCTTCAAAGCAATTTGTAGTCTGTTATCCTGTATCATTAACCCAATTAGTGTAATTGCGCCCAATTACGTAATCAGTGTGAATACGAGAAGAATCCCATAATTAGACGATGTAATTAGGTAATTAATAGATGACGTGGGAAAAAATCCATAGAAAACGTTCGGAAACGGACGTGGTCCGGCTCAGAGCGGGCAGTTTGCTCATGTCGCATCTCAGCCGACTCCCTCTGTCGGGGAAGAGCGACCCTCCAGTCACCTCGACTCCAAACCATAAAATTCTTGGCCCAGAAGTTCCTGCCGTGTGTATCATGTCCCTCCACCCGGTTTTATAAATCCGGGGCCAGGGTCTCTCCCTGAGCTGCTTTCAGGAGAGAAACAGCTCCCTCGGAGCAGAGTGGGACGCAGCACGGGGTCCCAGGTAAAGCAGGTCTGCCGCGAGCTCACAGAGCCAGGGAGGCGTGTCTAAGGCGCCCAGCGGGGGCCGGGGCAGAGCTGGAGCCTTCGGGGCTGTCTGGCCCGTGGCCCCCACGGAAGTGCAGTCTGACCACCGGTGCCCACGCTTAGGCAAACCCAGCAACTCTGCAGAGTCCAGTGGGGAGAGAGGGGCCGCAGGCCCTGTCTTCCCACCTTCAAACACGCCCCCACTGTATCCGTGTCTTCCTGCCCCTGCGGCCTCCACCCCCAGTCCGGGCACCTGATCGCGGCACTGTCCTGACCCAGCTCCGTGCCTCCTCCCCGCTTTCCTCCAGCATCTCAGGATCGCCGCTGAAAAGTTTTAACGGGGAAACCCACATCCAGATTTAACACGGCCTGCAGAGTCTCATGGGAGCAGGACCCTGCCAACCGATCCGCCTTGCTTTCCAGCCCTCCACCCAGTCTCCCTGCACCGGCATCCCCCACGGCTCCCACAGCTCTTCCCCGACCTCAGAGCACGGCGCCCGTGTCTGGGAGGGGCTGCGTCCATCCATCCCCCAGGCCCCTTGGTCTGTAAGTTCTCCATCACCCTTTCTTTAAACATTGCCTCTTCACCGCCTCCCGTGACTCACGCAGCCCCTTCTCCTGGCAGGGTCTGTGATTCCCCACTGACTGTCCACAGCATCGTCCTGGGCTCTGACCCGCTCGCTGGAGGGTGACTTTCCCGAAGACAAAAGCCGTGGTTTTCGTTCCACCGGTGGGTCCCCAGTGCCCAGCACACAGTGAGGATCCCACTCATAGCTGTGGGATGAACGACGTGTCGAAAGTGGGGGCTCCAAGAACCAGCTGGAAATGGTCACACTGACCTAGGCCAGGTAGCTCGGTTGGTCAGAGCATCATCCCAATGTGCCAGGGTTGCAGGTTCGATTCCCAGTCAGGGCACATACAAGGAGCAACCAGTGAACGCATGGACATGTGGAATAACAGGTCGATGCTTCTCTCTCCCTTCTCTCTCTTAAAAAAACAACAGAAGTTTACGTGCATAAAAAACAACGGTCACACTGGTGGCAAGGGCCCACCAGGTGCGCAGGGCGAGACACTGGAGTAAGGGCCTCGCCAGGACGGAGGCATTTACGTGGCGACGTCGCGGGGGACTGTGACCCATGGGGTGGTGGCCATGGCCTCCGCCTCAGCACAGCAGCCACCAAGGCCCCTGGAAGAACATGTAACTTCTCTGGCACAGCCATGACCAGACGGTGTCTTTGACCCCTGTCTGCGGCTGCCCCTGAGGACACCCAGGCGGTCTCCACTCTGTGTCTTGAGCTGCGCGTCCCAGAGAGCAACAACAGGCGGTGGAAATGGCCATGAAGACGCAAAGCGCGGTAGCGTCTCTGCAGGAGCAAATGGAGGGTAAAAAAAGGTGGTGATGTTTTAAGGGAAGAACACCTGAGTCACAAACAGGCTTGGGTCCTCCACTTCTGAAGAGTGGACTGAGCGGCACCACGCCCAACATCGGGCTGGGTCGCCACGGCTCGTCTGCGGAGAGCCACTGCACGATGGTCACCTCTCCAACGAGCGTGGCGATTCTGGGATCACGTCACCCTCTTATGTTTATTCCTAATTCTATGCACTCTTTAGTGAACGCCCGTGGGGAACTTCCTCCTTGCTGCGGACCTTGCCGGCCCCTGGAGCTGCATGAAATGCCCTTCCTGGCAGCCTGCCCCTGCCCTGCAGACCCGGGTCTGGGACGGCCCCTCCCGGTGTGAGTCAGTGTTTCCAGACAGGGCTGTGTCTGTGTCTGCATCCCTCACCTGTGCCTGAGGACACAGAGGGCAAGTCTACCGCATCGGCGTCACCCAGACTGGCATGGCCCGTCTCACAGGATACACCGTGCAGCCGAGACAGACATCAAACATGTGGTTCCAGCCACGAGCGGTGAGCGTCACCTGCGGGGGGACAGGTGTGATGGCGACACGTTTCAGGGGAACCTCGCCTAGTCTGGGCCCTTGGGAAAGCCCTCCCAGGAAAGCTGAGAAAGGTAGGCTTGGGAGGTAAGGGCAGTGCGGAGTGACAGTGGTGTCTTGGAGGGGGCAGGAAGCGTCTGTGCAGTGACATCGAGGTGTCATCATGGTGTGGGAGGGTGCATAGCGCACTCCCGGGACTGGCTGGAACAGAGAGATGGCTGATGAGTGAGTCCCCAAGGAAGGACTGCCCCTCCTCTGCCCCAGCGGGAGGGGGCTGCCGAAGGACAGGAAGTCCTGCATTTCTCACAAGTGAAAGTGTGGCATTGTGTACCTTCTGATCTCCGCATCCCACATCATCCGGTATTAGGCACACAATGTTGAGTAAGTGCCCGTCTAGACTAGCGTCTGCCTTGACTGGCGTTCCGTGGGCATGGGTGCCCGAGGGAGCAGGCCAAGGGAGTTCTATGGTCAGTGTACACGGCCCGGAGCTGTTCTCCCGGCCCTCTGAAGGCGGCAAGTTACAGAAGAAGGTGGTGTAAGAGACTCGAGAGGAGAGTAGGCACAGAAACCTATGAGAGTCTGTCTCCTCCCTCACCCCCGCCTTCCCTGTGCACATCTGTCTCAGGGTTCGCCCCCCACAGGACCACACCCTTCAGGCGGACAGCTGATTGTGTCCGGGTTGACTGCCTGGACCAGCAGGACACAGGTGGGGCGTCTGCTGGATGGGGCTGACCAGCCTCTGGAGCATGAGGTGACATCAGTGGCTGCAGCGGGGTGCCAGCAGCACGTCGTCAATCATAAATAATGTCTCAATATCCTGCAGGGGGCCATAAATCAGAGCCATCTTGAGGTATCCTTCTGGCGTGCTCGAAGGGGCTGTGTTCTGGTGGGAGCCTTCCTGTTTGGGGCCAGTGCCCTCTCGCCCACTGCAGCCCGAGCCCTCTTCTGAAGCACCCACCCCACAGTCCGGCTGTGTGAGCACCCGTGGGGGCAACCAAAGAGCTGCAGCGCCGCAGACGAGCCCTCTGTCCGCACCTGGGCGGCGCTCCGAGGGCTGCTGGGCGGGCGGCTCCAGTCCTTGCACGTGGACCGTTTCTCTCGGTTTTAGCATCAAGTATCACAGGCCCGGAAGGAACTTCATGGTCCACTCAACCCAACCACCTCTTTGCCAGAGGAGGAAGCGGGAGCAGGGAGAGGAAGCGATTTACTCCAGCTCACGTGACTCTGGGAAGCGGGGCGGCCCATCGGACTGGAGGTCGAGGAGAAACTCCTGCTGCTGGCCCCACCTCGACTGGGCACACGAGTTCTCGGCTCCGCCAGCCGCCTCTCGTTCCACGGGGCGGGCTTCCTGGGCAGGCGGTGCCTCTTCCAGAGGTGAGGGGGGCCTGGCATCATTCATCTGTCTGTAATTTGCTGGGCAGACTAAATTCTGGGTGAAAATATTAGCCCACAAAGCCGGGCTCTCCAATCCGGCTTTTCGGAGAGCTGGCACTTGGACCTCCACCTGCCTGCTGGGTCTATTTCTGACGGTCCCTAGCCCAGAAGGGGCAGCGGAATGCTACAGACTGGATAGTACCCTCGCTCCCAAAGCGGGGCTCAGCATCGCTCATCACGTCGGTCTTGGTGACCGCCCCCTGGCCTGGCCTCCGGCCAGCCTCCCTGGCTCTCCAAGTGGACGCTGCACAGAGATAGCCCCCTTTCTGGAGGATCTGAAGACTCCCCAGAGTCCCTGCTGCGTTCCCGATGCTGCAGGGCTCCTAACGTCCTGCCCGCAGCGACTCTTCGCCTCAGGCCCACAGCAGCCCTGAGAACTCACTCGAGTGTGCCCTCTGACATGGCCTCGTGGAGCAGAGTTCTGCGGGGGAAGAGGTATGGGTTGGGACTCAGGTGGGAGGGGTCTGGTGGCCCATGGGACGTCAGCTGTGCTTACTCAGTATCTTTACTAAAGTCCCAATGCTCACCACGAGTCATTAGGTCACCTGTTCAGTTCACTGTGTTCCCTCACAACGAAGTCAGTGCCGAGAGGCAGGGACCCCCTTACTTTCCACTGCATTGTGCCGACCTGCCCTACTATGTGTGAGCAAGTGTCTGCTGAATGAGTAAGGGGTTAACGTGAGTGAGAAACTTCGTGAAGGAACAACAGAGGCGGTTCCGACGCTGTTCTGTGCGTAGGGCCCCGTCAGTCCAGTGAGGCATCCAGACAGACAAAAAAGCACTCCGCGATGGGTGGGGTGGAGCTGGTATTTTTAAAACTGACACCGACAGGGTGACGGTGATGGGTCCCCGGGTGGAGGAGGCCGGCCTGTCGGCACCCCTGGGAAGGCTCCCTGTGGCCTTTATCCCTGAAACCAGGACACGTAATTGATCACATCTCTATGGTGTTTCCAGTGTCTGGGTCTAGAGCAAACAGGTGAGTCAGAAGCAGCTGCTTTTCACACACAATTGTTGGGGGGCTTCCCTGGCCGACCCCCTCGAGGAGCGTGCAGACGGCACAGCGCGTGGCTGTGTTGAGTCCGTCCAGGAGGAGCAAGGCAAGTGCACTTGACTCCGGCCGGGGCAGCCCGCGTCTCCATTCCAGGGCAGCCACACGGAGTCACCCAGCGTGAGCATGCCCTTCTTTGCCGTCCACTTAGGTGCCCTTGAAGCCGTCTGCCTTCTTTATGGCGGGGGCCACAGGGCCATTTTCACTGGACAGCCACCATATCCTCTGACGTTGTGAATAAGGAAGAGGACTCCAGCCACAGCTATTTTGAAAAACAGACACACAAAACTGGCTTGCTTTCCTGAGGTTCCGGGGCTGGCTGTTCTCCAACCCAGAGGTTCCTCCCGTGAGGCATGACCCCACATTGCCAGGCGGTTACAAATAGGCGGTTACAGGTGTTGGTGAGCGCTGCCATACTGCAGAGCCCAGAGGCTCCCCGACTCTCCGGAGGCCTGTGCAGCGGCCCTGCGAGTGCCAAACCACAGGACGGCGGGTCCCTCTGCGTCCTGCTGCGTGTCGCCGGGGGACAGGTCTGGGGTGCTGCTGCCAGACAAGAGCGGGCCCTCCGTGTCCCTGTGTCGGCAGGTAAAGGTGACGACGCCCAGGGAGACGGTGGCACTCATCCTCTGGTTGTTCCTTCATTCTGTTACCTTGACAACTGCTACAGAGGTGGACCAGGAGGCAGGAGGCAGGAGGCCTCTGGGTGGGAGGGTCGTGGCTCTCTGGCTCAGCCCCACTTTCAAACAGTGGCTTCTTCTTCCTGCACATTAGTGTGGGGCTGTCCCGGCTGTCCCAGTGCCCCCGCCAAAGGCAGGTGGGACAGAACGACCATCCTGCAGGGCAGTTCTCCGGGGGGGCTGGGCCCCGAGGAGGGGCTCTGACATCAGAAATATTTAGGGGGACCTTGGAGCTCTGCAGTTTCCTTCTGCCCCAGGACGTCTTCTGTGTCCCCAGTCAGGCTTTCTGTGCTTCCCTTCCCTTCCGTGTTTCCTTCGGTGTCTCGGCCTGTCTGCTCTACTCTCTTCCCGTGTGTCCCTGCGACTAATGAGGAGCTGGCAGTTTCTTATGGGGACTCTGTGGTGACTAACCTCTGTCTCAGCAGGGACGGCATGGCTGTCTCAGGGACATCCGCCAAACAGTGGGGTGCCCTGTGATACCCCAGACTCTCATGGATGGCACCTCCACCCAGAGCAAGACCCTGACTTTCCTGCTGTGCTGTATACACTGCTGCGGCCAGAGAGAAGCCCCCGCCTCAGCGAACAAACAGTGTGAGAAGTTTCAAAAAGGCACTGGGCTCGGGAGGAGAGAGGGGCCCAGGCCCAAGGGGTCGTGCTCTTCCTGGGTTCCAGGCAGAGACAGGGAGCTCATGGGGACCACAGCGCTGGAGATGAGGGTCTGGCCCACTGGTCAGCCCACGGGAGGGCCCTTAGGAACACGCAGCCCAGGCAATGTCTCTCATGCAGGACCAAACTCAGGCCCACGGTTGGGGCAAGCTTACCCATAGCCACACGGCCACACAGCAGAGCCCGGACACACCCGGTCTCCTGGGGCCGCCGCCTGTGCCTCTTCAAGGAGAGAAGTCGGGTTCCCTCGGAAACTGACCCTGAGACGGAGATTTGTTGGGAAGTGTTCTCTGAGGGATTGAGGAGGGGAGAAGACAAGTGGTACTGGGTCCCCATGTACCCCTCCCAGGGGACCCCTGCTGACCATCGGTCCTGATCGAGGTGGGGCTGGGCCTGGGTACCCCAACCTGGTGCCTGAGAGCACGCTGCTCCTGGGGATGGAAGGGCTCAGTGACATCACAAGCCATCTGCTCCCCTTAAGCCTCAGTCCTGGGGAGGAGGTGACAGGCACAGAGGCACCTGCTACAGCCGCTTGGGCACTCCTGGCCCGACCCAAGCCCCAGGTTAGGGGTGTTTTAACTCACGTCATCAATTTATCCCCAAGGACCAGTTAGGTCACGGGACGTAACACTGTGGAATCCCATGGCCTGTAGAGGCCTGTGGTCTCCCATGAGTTTCCATTTCAGGTCTAGTCCTCCATCCATCGGGTGAGGCACCGGGGCGAGCAGAATGTACCATGTCACATGCAGGAAGGTGCCTGAGTTTGGAGTCCAGACAGACCCACCTCCACGGTCCCATCACACTCATCAGACGAGCCCTCGAGGTTTCCCTGACATGGGTCTGACACTGGGCGGGGCCGCCACCACCTCTCTGCCTGGAAGGGTGGGTGGGTGTGCGTACACTGGGGACCGGGTGGAGGCCACGAACTAAAGACTAATCAAGATTTCCTGATGTGTGTGGCTCCCCGCATTTGGTGTGAAGCTCAATCTTGAACGTAGTTTTAACAAGTTAATTTTCTCACCCGGATTTTCTCCTTTACCATTTCCTCCATCGGTCTGACCTCTACTGAGTCCAACCCCTGGGACACCCTGCACGTTCCTGTGTGGCGTGTGGTTCGCCCTGCGTGGTTCCTCCAGCCAGCCTGCCGTGGCAAGACTGCTGGGAGGGCGGCTGCCTGCACCGAGGGTCAGGGCAGAGGAGAGCGTGGTCTGTCGTGGACCCCGACCACCAAAGGGCAGAACCTCTGAGAACTCAGGCCGCCGCCAGAGAGGGGCGCAGAGCCGTTAAAGGGTCCCAGGTGTAGCAAGACGGGTCAGGGACAGGAAGCAAAACACTGACTCTAAGTGCCGTCAGAAGGAGAGATAAGTGGAGAAAATTGGCTCAAATTTTAGAAGCAATCCTCAATTTTCCCAGGAAAAAAACGGCTTACAACTAGCCACGTCACGTCAGACTTGGACTCTACCTCTTATTCCCTTGCTGTGCTAGGCAGTTTCCCACACGTGAGCTCAGCAAACCTGCCCTGCAGAGTTGCAGGTTAGCTACCAGCTGCCTCCCTTAGGCACGAGGGAGCCGAGACTCAGAGCTTTCGAGGGGCCCACCAGGGAAAGCCCAGCCTGCGGGGAGCTCTGCACACTAGCTGGGCGGGAGATCGTCTTCAGCTCAAGTCCAGACTGGAACAACTAGTGGTTTACATGCACACACCTAAGACATTCACGGTTAACACGGGGCCAGGTGCCCTTTAAAACACCGATGACTGCCTGTTTGGCTATAGATCAAAGTAGCATTTCCACCTTAGCAGGCACCCACACGTGTGCTGGTCCTGGGGAAGGACTGGGGTCCAAAGGATGCGAGACTAAGGGACAGCAGGCTGTGACCATCCACACATACAGGATGCCGAGCAGCTTCTTCCCATGGTTGTCTTGGAAATGAGTGAGTTCTGGGGCAGCCACTCCGGTTTGGGAGTGTTCCCACAGTCACACGTGGCAGAAGGCGACAGACAGGAGGGCGACCAAAATCGGAGCTAATTCCACTACCGACCGCAGTGTCCTGCCTCCTGAAGTTCAAGGTTCCACGTCTGTCTCAGGCTGATAAATTCTCTTTTCTTTGTGACAGAAAGGTCACAGCATCCGGAGTGAAGAGCAGGTGTAGGAAGATGTGTTGTCCGGGCAGCTTCGACTCCCTGAGCCGATGCCGCTGCACTCCACGCACAGCCGAGCTCTTACAGTAAAAGCAACGTGCTCACGATCGCTGAGAAATCGGCCCCCACCCTCAGCGACTTTCACTGTGATGTGCCAGTGTCCAGAAGCAAAGCGTTCTGAGAGGCGGCTTCACGCGTCACAGTGAAGGAGTCCTCTACCTTCCCAGTGTGACGCCTCGCGAACAGGGGCCACGTGGCCCAGATCTGCACAGCCACACGACATGGAGGCACCACCCAGCTCCAGACGCTTTGGAGAACGACAACCAGTCTCACTGAAGACTTCTGTGAAGGGGTCACGCTAAGATGTTATGCATCAGACAGGAAGTTTCCTGTCTCCCTCTCCTGACAGCCTCTCTAAATGTTATTTTTTCTCTCCCGAGTTCTATCCTCACGACGGTCACCAAACGTCCATCCTGCTGTCTCTGTCTGTCCAACTGCTTCCCCGCCCACCTGCTCCGGAGAACCCGCCATGCCGCTGCTCTATACCAGAGATGTGGCCCCTGCAGCCCCAGCCTGAGCCCTCTGGATGGGCCCCTGCTCTTTGTCAGCGCCGACTTGATGACCCTCTTGCTCGAAAAGGAAGTGCCTGATTCCCGCTATTCCACTTTTCTCCTGAAGAATCGTCGCCCACCATTTCTTGAGGGTAAAATTTATTCCCCTGCGTCTGTGACAGGAAGCTCCTGGGTCAGGTCAACCTTGGACCCACCTGCACACCTGGCTTGGGGGTCAGGAGCTTTCTGTCTCTGGGCTCCATCTCCTCTCCTCCTTAGTGCCTCATTTTGGTCCCCCAAAGAGAACACATTTTTTCTTTTCTTTTTTTAAACTTTTTTTTAAAATTGCTTTTAGAGAGAGAGAGGAAGGGAGAGAGAAGTGGGGGCGGGAAGGAGAGAGGGAGAAGCATGAATGTGTTGCTCCCTTTATCTATGTGCTCATTGGTGGATTCCTGTGTGTGCCCTGACTGGGGACTGACCCACAACCTTGTCAAACTGGGGTGACACTCTAACCAACCGAGCTCCCTGGCCTGGGCGAGGACACGTTTTTCAAATGAAACCTGGGATGCATTTTACAGGTGTTAGAAATTAACCACCATGGATAACACTGGCCTCTGGCCTTGACTCGAGTGCCAAATACCTTTTGGGATGCAATCCACGTGGAAGCTGGGATTCAGTGTCCAGGCACATCCTGTTTCCTTCTGAGAAACGTGACCCATCACATCTGCCTATGCCCACGCTCCCACGTGCTCACCCGGTCACAGCAGGCACCCCGCTAGGAACAGGCCACAGGCTGCAAGCGTCCACCCCAAGCTGGCCTCCGTGCTGGACTCCCCTCTCTACATCCCCGGACTGCGGCAGCATCAGGTGTGGGGGCGACACTACTACCGGGGGAGGCCGGCGTCCACTTCGTTGTTTGTTAAGCGAATGCCCTGCCACTGGCAACCTCCCCGACTCACTGGGCCCTGGGGTAGGACGGGCAAGGCGAGCGGTTCAGAGTGTGGGCCTAGGTCCACCGCTCCCCCTGACCGCCCCTCCTGTGCGCCCAGCATCGGCAGCTGTGGGGCAGGGAGCCAGGACAAGCTTCCCGGGGTTTGCACGGTGGCAGCACCTCCCTCTGCGCAGGCTCTGCGGAACCCGAGGCTGCACTGTGGGGGCGGAGGGTGAGCCGGATATAGCCAATGGAGGCAGTTAACGACATGGCCTGGGGCTGACACGGCTGAAGTCACCCCCCCCACCACAAGACTAAGGGCTCTTCTGCCCTGGAGGCGCCCAGTTCCCAGGGCTGGGGCTGTCATCCTCCCCCCACAGAGCTGTGGGGTCATTAAGAGAAGAGCTGATGCCACCCTCGGGCCGTGATCCTGCCTGCCACGGCTGCAGCTGACACAGGCGTGACATCTCTTTGGTGTCAAATCCAGGCAGAGTGGTGTCCTGCCTGTCCCAATATCTGCTGGAAATCAGCTCTCGGAGGAATTTAATTGGCTCCACCTCCAATCCGGAGGAGGAGAGGCAGGGGCTGAGCACCCACACGGGCGATGCTGGACTCCACAAGCGCTCCGGGAGACACCAGGATGTGAGGGGCCCTGCCGGGAGGCCTGTGAGAGGCTCCGGGAATTCCCAGTGCAGTGCGTGTGCGTGTGCATGATGTGTCACGAGTATGTGGGTCGCACATGCATGTGTGCATCTCTGGGCACGTGGAATACCAGCACCCCTCATCATGGAAACGGGGTCACATGGACCTTCTTGAGACGTGAAACCATTTCTGCTCTCCCACGGTGTTTGTTTCAGAGACGGGGAGGTGGTGGGTTAGAACAAGCACCCTCGTGTGGGCTGTGTTTGCTTTCATTCGCTCCCCGCCCTGGGGAACGAGCCCTCACTCCTCAGTCCCGGTGCTTCTGCAGCGTGGACTCCCTCTTCGATTTCGACCTCATCAGGAGGTGGGCCTGGGGCCAGGCCAGGCTGCTGAAGGGCCCCAGGTCCCTGGCCACCGTGATTGGTCAGGGGTAGGCACGTGGCCAGATCCAGACTGTCAGATCTATCCCGACTTGCCTGAGACTCGTGGGAGGCAGACGTTGGTCCTTCTTTGGGATGTTGAGCGACCAGACCATAGGCGTCTTCTCTGCCGCCATGTGGAGAAGATGGGCCCCCCAATCAAAATCCAGCTCGTTCAGAGGGAGGAGCCATGGAGGAGGAGAGGGGTGGAGCTAGGGGAACTAGTCACTGACTCCCATCTCGCTGAGGCCAGCGGCGCCTGGGCCTTCTCCTCCTCAGAGTGTAGTTCAGTGAGATTTCTGTCGCTCGGAACCCACGCGGTCACGGCCACTGTGCCAGCACGACGATCGTCCTCGCGTTAAGCATGCGTCTCTGGGGTGCCTGTTGCTTCACAGGAGTTTGGGAAGAGGGAGTGCCACCCCTGCTCACTCTTCCACGGGGCTTGCGGACATTGGCTGCTCCCTGGAGAGGTCTTCCTAACACAGGCTTGGAAGACAATCATGGGACAAGTCAGGCTTCCTGGAAGAGGTTTCCATCTAACAGGGTCATTACCGTGTGGTGACATGCCAGGGCTGTCCAACATCATCACTGAGTGGGGGTGATTCTCCCTTTTCCTCCCTGCATCGGAATTACTGCTGCACACGGGCCAAACACTCGTGAACTTGGGATGTGGGCTGGGGACGTGACGGACGTTCACTTTCAGCCGAGGCAGGACGATGTAAAGTAAGGCTTCCGGTTCCCACGGCTGCTAGTCTGCTGACCAGCCCAGGGCGACCTCTCACCGGGAGGCAAAGAGACCATCCGTATCTGCATCTGAGAAGTGGAACGTATGGGAGGGAACTGCTGGTGTTGGCCGTCCGTGCTCCCGGCTTCTGGCCCTGGCCAGGCACCAACAGGCCTGTGATCAAGAGATTGGTTTGTGTGGAGTAACCGGCGCCAGGCCCCCCGTGATGCCGGGCACCACCAGCAAGCCAACCATCCGGAGTCACCGTGCCGGGCACAGTGTGAGTGTGACCCTGGCAGCTGCCTCAGCCAGGGCCCTCTCCAGCTTGGCTCGGGGACCCAGAGCTTGGACAAAACGCTCTGAGGCACTTGGATAAACTCTGTCATTTCGTTCTCTTACGTGAAAACCAGCCCTGGCTTTCCCAATGCCACACAGGCATGGCTCCGGTGCGTAACTGGCCACAGCGTGATGTTTCACAAAATGATCTTTTAAAGAAACGTGTTTACTGATTTCAAAGAGAGAGGAAGGGAAAGAGAGAGAAACACCGATGGGAGAGAGAAACGTTGATCAGTTGCCTCCTGTACGCACCCTGACTGGGGGTTGAACCCATAACCCAGGCAGGCGCCCTGACCAGGGATGGAACCTGCAACCTTCTGGTGCAGGGGACAGTGCTCTGACCAACCGAGTCACCTGGCCAGGGCCACGGATGTGCTCTCTCCAGTAAAACCACTTGGTAGCAGCTCTGTGGGGTTTCAATGGGAAGTGGCTGGCTGACAAGTGAGGAGGGCAGGCCTCATGGGCCTTGCAAGTACCTTCTCAGACCCCTGCGAAGGACTGGCCGTGGGGATGCTGCCAACCAACCACGGCCGCCATGGCCGCCACCCTGAGGCGACTCTCCCTGCCTTGTATTCCTGACCCAGGGCTGAACACAGCTGGTATGGCTATGAGGCCATGTCCTCCGGACACAGGAGCTCTGGCTTGGACAGTGTTTTGGCCAGGGACTCCTCACGGGTCTGGCAAGAGTTTCTGAGAGCTTCTCTGTCACATCAAGGCCTCCTGCCCCCATTCTCCGTCCGGTCCCACTTTCGCAGAGTGCGTCCCGCATCCAGTCCCGCTGCCTGTCCACCCTTCACAGGCACTGGCCCCGACAGAGACTTCACACGTGCAAGCTCACGGTGGCATCTACTTCCTGCTGGGCCCAGACCAACGGCAGCAGCAAGGTGGGGCTCTGGGCAGTGCGCTCAGGGCCCCGCTGGCAAGCAGGCCCTGTCCCAAGTCGCATGTGGGAAGGGGATGGTCCCAGGCCCACATGGTGGCCTGGTGCTTATCCACAAAGGAGTCCCAGCAGACAGCAATGACAAGCCCCAACTTTCAATGTGACAGCAACCGCTGATACTGTGTTTTGTTCCCATGTGTCACAAGGAGCTGCTGTAACTGCTCCTGAAGGACCAGTGTCTGTGGCTGACCTGTTTTTATGTGAATGAGATTCCGCATCACCCTGGTGTGGTCACTCTGCCCACGGGTATCCCCACAGCCTCCCAAGCCGGGAGGGAGGGGCAGCTGGGATGACCAGGAACCACGGCCTGTGGCTGCTGCGTCACCCTCACCTGTTCAAAGGTCAGGGAAAGAGACTAAGCCCTGTCGAGCCAGGCAACCACAGCTGTCCCCGTGAGCAGAACGAGGGCCCCCGATGGCCAGTCTAACACGGCAGGCCCTCAGGGGTGTGCACTGGGGTCTGCTCAGTGGTGGGAACCCTCCAGTTGGGAGTCCCTACAGCCTGTGAAACTACTGCTCTTGGCCTTGACTGGGTGTGGGTGCTGAAGGGCATTCAGCAGGCCCCAGTGCCGCTCACCCCGTCCTACCACACACCCTCCGACGCTGCTTCCACAGCCCACTCTGTCTGTCCCGTGGAAGCAAACTCAGGTGCCACCCGGAGCGCGGCCCCGCTACCGGGCATCAGAAGGCCCTGCTGAGCTGGTGCGGCCTTCAGGGTGCAAGTGCCGTGGGGACCTGATGACGGAGGACAACAGCCTCCGCCTGCAGGGACCCACACCCGACCCTGCCCGGGCGCCCCAGCGACGGGCTGTCTGGGCCGGGAAGCCGCTGGGGCAGGAGGGCGCCCGGCGCCTGGAAGGAGCACGCGCACCGAGCAGCACCGACTCAGGGTTCCGGGCTGGGAGGAGACGCCGTTAATGACCCTTTTATTCATGCAGAAGCTCCCGAAGAGCAGCGGAATGTTCCATTAGTAATAATTGAAAAAGTGTCTCTTCGGGATTATGTCAAAACCTGAAGATGAGCTTCTGCCAAAACATTTTGGTGACACATGCGTGAAGTGTCTGATGGGAGGTGCCACCGCAGGTGGAAGAGGCTTCCCGAGGAGACTCTCCGAGGATCTGGAGGGGAGAGGTTGGAGGGGGCTCAGGGCCCTGGTCCTTGGGCTCAGGGTCTCCGCAGTCCAGTGGCCCAGCCTCTGCCACACGCTCCAGACAGTTTCCGCCAGCGCTGGTGGGAACCCCACCGTGAGACCTTCGGGCAGGCGGGCCTCCCTCCTCACAGCTGTAACTTGGGTTCTGTCTGCAGAATAGGCCTCGCTGTGGCTCAGGGGAGAGGGGTAAATGCATGGAGTGGGACAGCAGGGCCCAAGTTCAAGACCATGGAAGGCCTGCTTCAGCCCAGCCTCCCGCTGTGGCCTCCGTGGCCCATCCCCTCTGCTCCCTCCTTCCAGGCATCTTCCGTTTACCCTTCCTCCTGTGACCCGCTGAAGCGCTGGAGTGCTCATGTGCTGCCCCTCGGGCAAGCTGGGAGGCGACGCTGATTTAGAGAGAAACTAGGAGACGGAGCCTTGTCTCTGGCCCAGCCCCGTGGTCCTCGCTGGCCCCCTGTGCCTCGTGGTCTCAGCGTCTGTGACTCTGTCACTTTAGGTTCTGCATGCACCTTCTCTGTCTCCAAGACCACAAACTCCTGCAGCCCTGGGACTCTGTCTCACTGAGTGAAGCCTCGGCTCCGACCTGCGTGGCTGTGGGCCCATGGCGTCACCTCTGTGAGCCTTGGTGTTGTCATTGGAAGCTGGAGTAATACTGGCTAACACTTCTGTGTTGTAAATCTTATTTAAAAAGTCTGCGAAAGCCCTTGGCACGTTCTCAGTGCTCACTCTGAGGAGGGAGAACGGGCACTGGGCATATGAGGGAGGTCGACATCAGCCAGGGGTGAGATGTCTCCGACAATCTCGGGTCCTAGACCTGGAGCTGAGGCAGCCACACGGGGGCTCTGACCTCGGTCAGCTATTCCTGCGCGCCCCCACCCGCTTGCCCCGGGACCAAGCCAGGCTTCTGGCCAGGTCACCGCAGGAATCTCAGTGGATGGAATGAAGTAGCTGGACTCCGTGTGAGGCACCCCCGTGTGGGGTAGTGCACGGACCGAGGACTGGGGGGGGGGGGCGCGCTCACGAGGCGCTGGAGAATGCAGGCCTGCTGGCAGCGACTCTTCTTGCGAGGGGTAGGCCCACTTCAACAACACACTTCTCCTGTCAGTGAGGCACCTGCACATCTTCTGGGTGGATCTGCTCTCCAGGCTACTTCTGCTCCTTTCCCGGTGGGAGTGGCAGGTCTGAACGGCTCTGCCCACTTTCCCGAGGATCCCAGGCCCAGGTTCACGCAGCAACCCGAGTTAAGGCTGCGGTTGTGTCCTAACCACAGAATTGTTTTCTCTGTTGTTCCTCTGCACACTGAGGCTGGACCTGACATCCTGCTCTGCAGGACTGGAGTCGGGCCCATTTGCAGTGGTGCAGTGGTGGCTGTGAGGGACGTAATTTGCAAAAAAACTAAACTTTCCCCTTCTTCTCATTATTGCGGTGTGTGTGAGGGCAGGAAGCCAAAGCCGGCCCGCACTGGCTTTGGTAAAGAGGGTTTCTTGGAACACGGGGCGGCCGTCCGTCCCAGTGCTGGCTGTGACGGTACGCCCCTGCCGCAGGGGACAGAAGGGAGCGCTCACAGCGGGGCCTCGGATGCTCCACACCCCAGATATTCGCTCTTGGGCCCTTTAACGGTTCATCGACCCTCCACACGGGGAATTCAGGCAGAAATCTGCCTTGTGGGTAACTGTCCTACAGGATTAACTAAAATTTAAAATCAAATTTCGTTACTGTAGTATTTCAAGGTCAAATTCATTAGAGTAAAGGTGTTTACCCACAGACATATTTAACCACCCAGAGGGAGTGAGAGAGAGGCACAGGGGACTTTTGTCCTGAAGCTAGTTAAGCAGGGGTGTCCAACCTTCTGGCGTCTCTGGGCCACACTGGATGAAGGAGGGTTGTCCTGGGCCACACGTTAAATACACTGCGACACGGAATCACAAAGAAATCTCATAATGTTTTAAGTAAATTTTTGATTTTGTGTTGGGTCGCACTCACAGCCATCCTGGGCTGCATGCGGCCCATGGGCTGCGGGCTGGACACTCCTGGACTTTAGAGGTTTTCTTAAAGCCAATGTTTATGGACACGTATTTTATATTCTTAGAATTCTGTCACCAACGATGCTATTTATAAAGTTTGCTGCTCTAGTTAAAACCAAACGTTTGACTACTGACCTTTTTATCTGACAAAGGACTCGTATCCGCGAAACACACAAATCTCAGCGAACACACAAATGAGTGAATAAAGTGAATACAGGCGGGTAAATGATTTAATTTAAGGGTTACGGCACCACGAGAGAGGCGAGTGGTCAGCAAGCACACGGAAGCACCTGCCACGTGCACCCCTGGGAAGTCCAGGTGGGAAAGACAGAGAGTGTCAGCGTGCAGACGTCAGCGGCTCAGGTGAGGACAGGTAAGTGAGGAGGGCCGGGGATTGGAGGCGAACGGAACCCCAGGCACTGCTGGTGGGGCCAGAAAGGGGTGTGATCATTTGGAAACAATTTGGGGGTTTCCTCTAAACGTGCCCTGGCCATGTGACCCAGGCATCGATACAGTGAAAGAAGGGACCGAACTTGTCACGTGGGACCACATGTAAGGCTCCGAGTTCACTCTGAGTGTGGGTCTGCTGGCACAGTGGGACAGGCTGTGTGATTCTGTTTCCTGGGAAGGCTAGACAAGGCACAGTGACTCCCTGGTGCGACTGCATTGGCGCTGACCTTGAGTCAGAGGTGGGGGGACTGCCTGGGAAGGTGATCACAATATTGTGTGTATTGAGTGTGGGGTGGTTACTTAAGTGTATAAATTTGTCAAGATCATCAAAATGTGCCCTGGCTGGGTAGCTCACTTGGTTGGAGCATTGCCCTGGTATGCCAAAGTGGTGGGTTGGATCCCCAGTCAGGGCACATACAAGTATCAACCAATGAGTGCATCAACAAGTGGAACAACAAATCGACGCTTCACTCTTGCTGTCTCTCTAAAATCGATCAATCAATACATGACATTTCAATAAAACACTCACTGAAATGCATACTTAAAATGGGTGTATTTTTGTATGTAAATTCTACCTTAACAAAGCTTTGAAAACTTATGAGAGAGACAGAGAGGGGGAGGGGGGAAGGGAGGGAGATGATGATGACGATGACGATGTCAGAAGAGGTTAGAGAAGGACAGGGACAGGCACATACGCAAGAGACCAGAGAGAGAAGCGGGGGGGGGGGCGGGGGGGTGAGAACAGCCCCTTCACCGCCTCCCCCTGCAAAGCAGGGACATGGCGGCTGGCCTTGCCACCCAGGACCCTGCAGGTGGGCTCCGCCCCGAGCCACGCAGTGAGCAGGTGCCTCTCGCGCCTTCCCCGGCCTTTTCTCCTGGTGCGCTGTGTCTTCTGGTTATTGCTTGCGGGCGGTCCAGTGGGTGGTGCGCAGTTGTCGAGGAAGAAGCAGGGCTTTCCATCTGCAGCAGGACGTGGAGTCCTTGCAGACCAGAACAAGCAGTGCAGGCCCCTCATGACGTGGTGCGGTATGCGGGGGCCGCCCCTGGCGTTGTCTGCCCACCCTGCTCTGCACTCCCTCCAGAGCTCAGCCAATTTCTCCATCTCCCACAGCGCGCCCTGAGACCTCACCTGCCCCTGCTCAGCCTCCTGGCTTCTCTCACACTGCGCATCCTTTCCAGGGAAGAGGTTAAGATGTGACTCACGCGCTGCAGAAATTACATTAATATGACCTTCCTAATCCACAGCTGAGCCCCCGGAGGCACTTCAGCCTGAGAAGAGACAGACGGGGAGCCTCCCCACGACCCTCCACACAGGCTGCTGAGGCGTGTGCATGAGTCGGCCGACACGTGAGGCTGTGCTCCAGAACCCAGCCTCCATGTGCACGGTCATCTGGAGGAGTGGACGGAAAACAGCAGGTCACAGCTGCCTGCCCAACAAGGGTCCCTCCCCGCGCTCCAGATGCTCCCAAAGCTTTCTTGGGGCTCCACCATGGCGCTGAAACAGCCTACAGGCATGCCAGCCCTCTACGACCCTGGTCCCATCGTGTGGCCCATTCCCACTGCTGGCACTCAGCTCAGGCTCCCACGCGTCACGGAGGATAAGCCCCAGCTCCTGCGCCTTCCCGGGAAAGCCTGTTAGCTCAGGGTTTGTGCCATCTGGTGACAGCCCCAGCTGTTTCACCAAAGCGCCGGCACGTGCCTGCCAACTTGGATGTCTAGGCTCTGGCACCGTGGCCCTGTAATCCCGATGCCTGACAGGTGCCCGCAGCCCCCGCCGGCATCTTGCTCCCTGTACCTTGTCTGGCTTCTCCACCTCCTGCCCTCGCACACCCCAGCTGGGACCACGGCTTCTCTCCCGGCCACTGCTCTCATCTTGCTCCCATGACACCCACTTGTAGACTTCATGGCCTCTTTCCCCAAACTGCTTGGCTCTCTTCAAACCTGTGGGTCACAATGAGCCTCCACTCCTTCTCCAGTCAGCACTAGGCCACACACCACACCACTTCGTCCACACTCTGCAGCCAGCCCTAGCCCAGCACTACCAGACTCATTGTCCAGCCGTCCCGTCACGTGTAGGTCTACTCCTACACACCCAGTACCGTGTCTACGCAGGAAAAGCACGCGCCCTCTGTAAATCGCCGGTCCACTTCTCCAACAAATACACACTGACTGCATCCCAGAGGCCGGGCTAGTCTAAGTGCCCAAGCACGCAGGGAACGGGTCAGCGACAGTGCGAACCCCGAAAGAAGAGGAGTAGGGCCTCGAGAGAGAAGGCACAGCCACACACACGGCCTCGCTCTGCAGGCTGTCCTGCATCCGCCCCCCAGAGCAGGCAGGCGGGCTGGCGGGGGCAGGCTGAGCACCGAACAGAGCGTCAGACGGACCCAGGTCTGGGTCAAGAGGCAGGTGAATGCTGCAGGCAGACGGGCGGCACCACCCTGAACCGAACGAGAACAGTGCCAAGTCCGCTGGAGAAGAGAGATGTTGGATCCGCTATCACCTGACACTTGAATTTCGAAGCGAACGGCACACCCAGGGCAGAAACATTTCTCAACGATCAGAAATGCTCTGTTTGCCAGACGGCGGATTCTCAGATGGAAACAGGACGTGCTCTTTGGAAATTTCCAGGACAACGGCTCGGGGAAATCAAAGGCAGCTGAGAAAGGCCTGAATCCTCTGGTGTTTTGGAGAGAAAGACAATCCGCCTTTCTGAGCAGATAACCAGTCCAGGGCTGTGGTTTAATTTATGGCCGTCCCAGCACAAACCGCCTTCTTCCAGTGTGTTTGCAGTGACCTAGGCAACCCAGCAAAGGGTCCTCTGGGCACGCCTGGCGGGACCTGCTGGCGGGTTGGGAGCACGTCTCTTTCGAAAGGTCGCCAAGCTAGGGACTACGTCCAACTCTGTGTCCAGTGTGGCACTGTTGGGGGGTTTCTGTGGGTGACGTCCCCTTTGCGGCTGGGAAGCACAGCTTGGGGGGCGGGGAGTTGGACACTTCCCCCTGCCCCCCCACCCCCGCCAAATTCTTCTCTGCATCCAGGAAAATGCCTGGAGGAGGGAGAAGGGTTGAGAGCCAGAGCAGCCAGCACTTTCTGCTGGGGGGGAGTGCTTTGGAGGCCAGGCAGAGTGATGTTTTCCTGGTGGCAGTGCCAGAGAGTGTAACAGCTTGGCGAGGTTTCCTGCACTAAACGTCTGGGTCCCGTCGTCCCTCTAAATCACGGTCTTTCTTAAGTTTAAGTCTCCCTTTTCCCCTCGCTCCTTCCCTTTTCCCTTTCTCTCTGTCCGTATAACCACTGCTGAGAAAATAAGGTCATTACCACACTTGAGCATCTGCTCTGGACCAGAGCTCTTTGGCAGAATGGACGTGGAGGATGCTGGGCTCAATCAACTGGTTATATAAACAAAAAAAAAACTTTAAGCACATACAAATGCCGCTGTAATAAAAAACAGTAAAAGAGTAAGAATAAGTGGCCCTCAAGGACAGGAAACAAAAATGGAGGCAGCAATGGGTGGGAGAGCTGGACATCTTGTGGGAAGAGGACAGAGACCAGGTCGCCAATCTCAGAGCAGGGGATGAAGCCGTGACTCATCGTCAGTGGGTGCGGACACGGATGGGAAGGGAACCCGTTCAGTCTGTGGACCCCGGGGCCAGGGGCCATGAGCATCTGGAGCGGGTGTGGAGACAGGGACCAGACCCTGGGCTGATGGTAGGCTTGGCAGAAAGTCTCTTTTCGCAGGAGTTGAACCCACAGGTACCTTCCCTGCCGAGGGGGCCAGGGGGTGGGGGGTGTCCTCCATCTTCCCTGGTAGAACAGGGTTATGCTGAGGAGCAGTGACCTGGACTAGTGTCCGGGGAGCGCAGGGGTGGAGACCACAGGAGACGACGTGGCACCACATGATATGCATCACGTCCCCTCTCAGGTCAGATGTGAGAAGTGAGGGCCTTGAGCACCTGCCCTACCCTCACAGTAGGATGAAGGGCTGTCTCTGGAAAAAGGACATTCGCACTTGGATATCTGGGGACTCCCAGGAACGACCGCAGGTCCCCACCGCCCCACGGAGCAGCTGCCTCCGCGCACGGCACAACGCTCACTGCTGACCTCAGAGCCGAAGCGGTCACGGCCGTTTGCCTCCCCTTCCAGTGGGGCACACTTTCAGGACAAGAGAACTATAAACAGATCTTAAGCCATAAGTGATCACATTATTAGCAATGATGTTGTTATCGGAAAATAATTTTAAATCACACAGCCAAGATTTTCATCATTAGAGAAAAAAGCACAAGTGTAAAATCAAAAAAGGTAAGAAAAAGAATCCAGCTTGTTTTCTAACTACATGCACAGGAAAGGCCTAGAAATGGTGACCTGTGGCCCCACAGCACGGTCCCCTCCCACCGTGGCACCAGCAGGAGCCAGGGCTCCCTGAAGAGTGGCCGAGTCCGGGTCTGGGGCAGCAAAGCGACGAGGGAGCCTGGACCACCGTGTGGGACCCGAAAGCAGCACGTTTTCCAAGGCCACCGCCAGACTGTGACAGGAAGTCTCGGATGTTAACCTGGCTCAAGTCGGGATAATTTAGACGCTGCAAACAATCCCCAGTGGTTCAAAATACACAAAAGATGTTAAAAACCTGTGAATTCATTATATTACAAAATACAAATATCCCTGGCTACCTCTGGAAGATGTTAGAGCAACAGTGCATTATTCTGCAAAGTGGTAAAAGGGAAAGGGCCGAGTGTTGCTCTGACCTCTCCTTAGAAGGGAACCAGGGGTGTGTCACCACCATCACACAGCTGACAGGGGATGCTCTCACACAGGAAGTGTGACAGGGCCGAGCCAGGCCGGAATCCGCCCTCTGCAATCCCTAACGAAGTCACGGACCCGGTGACAACTGCCCACGGCTACAAAAGCCAGTGGGTAGGCCCCCAAGTTCTGAGCCCACTGCTCAGTCTCAGCATCACAGAAGGGGAGGCACCAGACGTATTTAATCAAAAAATAAAAATAAAAAAAACCTGAATCTGAGCACATCTTTATTTCCAAGAACCTGCTCTTTAAAAACACAGGCAGAAAAGCCCATTAACTTCACAGAAACACAATCAGCGGAATCCAGGAGGCGGGAGACAGCAGGAGAAAGGCCCTTAAAGACGTAACAGCAGGAAAATGAGTGGGGCAGGAAAGCTACGGAATAAAAGAGGCTTCAGACGTACCAACCAAACGTAACCGGTAAACAGAAACTTTTAAAAGAGGATGAAACCATTCATGACCCGGGGCGGAAATTCAAACTCCGATGGCATACTGGCCGTGAAATTCTTGTTGTTTTTTTTCCAGAAAATACGAATATATGAAAATAATGTTGTGTTTATGTTTCAAAAATGTCTTACCTCGTAGGTGTTCCTTTTTTTGTGAAACTGATTGGGTGACATTGGGTCTTACCTTTCGGGAGCATTTCAGTGGAAACGAGGAAGGTCCATCCATCCGTGTATTTTCTCTCGGACACAGGAGGACACAGCTGCCCAACTTGATGTTCTGTCCAGAAGCCTGGAGGGGCCCTGCTGGTACCAACACGATCTGTTGGTACAGACGCGTAAGAACTCGCTTTACAAACTGTACACTTGCGGCTAATCAGTGTGAGCAGAACCTGCTCTGAGTTACTTTATATCCTCAGGCCGCGCCATGTATGGGAGATGCTTACTTTTTACGGAGATCGAGTGAGATAATAAATGCAAAAGACCATCAGAACTGCACAGCGTTATCACAACATAATCCCTGCAGTAGATGCAGTCACAGACACGCTGTTTAACGTTGGCTCCACCCCTTTCAGCTCTCGCTCCCTACCCCGGTATTTCGAGCTTCCTTCCCGACGTGATAGAAGATGAGTTTTAGATTCAGAGACATCTCAGTTCTAATTCTAACAGAGTGTTTGGTGATTGTGGGAAACAGGATACCTTAAAATCTTTTGAGTCCAAGTTTATTCACCTGTAAGCTGGACATAATGAAACCTGTAGCTGAACGTTATTGTAATTCTTCAGGGAAATTGTATATGAACTGGCACACAGAAAACGTGGAATAAGTGTCAGGCATCCCTTCCAAACATTGAACCACCAAAGCCCTAGGCAATAATACATTAACCCCCCCCAAATTTAGCCTTCATTATAACTTAAAAATTCATCACCAACAGCTCCTGCACGCAGGAAGACAAGGTGAGCTGTCTCTGATTCCTCCTTCGACAAGAAGCAACGGCCTCGCCCTTGAGTCTACTCTCGGATATCATGGCACGCTCTGTCTCCTACAACTCCTCCTAAACAACAATGCGTTTTTTTTAAAAGCAGACGAATCACCCTTAAATCATTTCAATCAATCCTAGTTTGCACTGCTCACAGAAATCATCTGGTGAAAATGTTAAAGTGAAAGGAGGCGAAGACATTGCTCATTTTGGTCTTTACTTCCAGGGATGTAATCTCACAGTTGCCAGTGTTCGATGTCACTCAGAACAACTTCAAACGGCCGTGCGGGCACTCAGAGAGAACGTACCAACAGAGTTATAATCACCGGAATTGCAACGACAGGGTGGATGACATGATGGGTGTCCAAGTGCCACATGGACGGGCACTCGTGGGCCAGGACACGGCTCCGCCCAGTGGAGCCTCATGCACGGGTTCCACCAAGGAGGACCAGCCTCGTGAGACGGACTTAGGAGGCTCGCGATACGACTTCCGTGATGGAAAAGTTACTCATGCACACGAAGAGTTGGAGTCGAATTGTTTCACGGGATGTGAGAGTTAGAAGAAGCATTATTTCTAAAATAACATTTTACTTTAATCCAAGGCTTTAAATATGCATGTATAACTAAATTAAGAGATATTAAATATTGTATGGGACACTAACGGCAGATGATGGCTTTATCATCATCGTAGCGTAATTTAAGTTTTTCCAGCCTGTCCTTCACTGAGTGCTACTGTCCCCTCGGAGCCATTAACATGGCCTCATTCTCCACTGGTTCCAACTCCTCCATCTGTTTCAGGAGGGACAGCCACTTGAGAAGGCTGGCACTTCGGAGGGACACGCTGGCTGTGTTCTGGGTCAATGCTAAGTGTGTCCTGCTTTGTGCTTCACATCCCCTGTGGGCCAGTCCTCATCGTTTTGTGGACCTTCGCCGCCATGCACATGGGACTGCTGTCCCCTCCGCCTACAAGGAATTCTCCGTCCATTTCTCAGGTGGAAGCTGACAGCCTCCAGCCCCTCCGCCCAGTGCAGGTGTGGATGGTTTCTGCTTCATCCCGATGCTTCCCACTGCGCCTGTGGGAGGGGACGCTCACCCACGGTGCTGGGTCAGCCCACACAGGACTTAACACATATTTTAATTTAATCCCCCATTTCCTGGGCAGAAGGACAGAAAGTGAGTCCGGAGAGGTTAAATGACTCCGTCACTGTCCCCAGGTGCTTGGCGGGGGCGTTGGAGCTGCTTGCTGCCCGCCCTCCTGGGTCCACTGAGGGCTCCTGACCACACCTCCAGGATTTGCTAAGGGAAGGGTTTGTCTGCGGCCCTGGACGGCTGTCTCTAAGGAGACAATAGGCACTTCGCCTAGTACGGTTCCAAGGAGGGCAGGGGCAGGGATCGAGGGAAGCACGTGGGTAGATGGAGCCCAGGGCTGTCTGTCATATCTCTTCCGGGTAGGTTTCCAAGAGTGGCGTTTGCAAGGAAAAAAAGCAAGGGGTTCCTGTCCAGGGTCCCGACGCAAAGTTTACCGCGGTGGCCCTGGGAACGTGGGCCCGTCCATCAGACACGCTGGTCCGGCCTCCGTTCCTTAGCTCCAAGGGTCCTTTCCATGGCGCCCTAGGCACAGGGTCTCGGCAGGTGAGCCTGCCTCCCCCACCACGGTGAGGGACAAGCTCCCTCGCGTGCGGCCTGCTCCTGCCTGGACACCGTAGCTCCCGGGCAGCGACCCGCCCCACCCCGCACGTCCCTGCACTGGGCACCACAAGCAGGTGTGACACAACAGTTCTCGGGTGCGTCACTGCGTGTGAGCGTGAAAAAGGGAAAGCTGCGGCAGGAGGGCAGGGCCTTGGTGCCATGCACGGCGTGCAGGCACAGGCAGTGGTGGGAGGGGGCGGGGAGGCAGGGAGGACCGGGAAAGACCTTGCGTCCCCGCTGCGCTCACCTGACTCGGCCGCGGCCCCGGAGAGAGCACGTGTGCGCAGGCGCGGACACGATGCACATCCTCCCGTCGAACTTCCCTGGGAGCCGGAGCCGCCCCCGGCAGGAGAAACCCGGGAGGCCCGCGTCCCGGTGCACGGCGCCCCGCACTCATGCCCGGCTCCTGCAACCCAGGAGACGCATCACGGGGTGACGTCAGCGCGACGGACGTCAAGGCGGACGTCAAGGCGGTTGTGCCTTCACGCTGGCTTGGGCGCGAGGACGGCTGGGACGCCTGACGTTGTGACGTCATGAGGACTGTGACTTTGCCCTGGATATGATGTCAGGATGGCCGTGACGTCAGGACACTGACATGGACGGCTGCAGTCCCAGAGTCGCCGGGCTCAGGGACGACGACGTGCCTGGTCGCAGCGGAAGCAGCCCCTGGGTTTGCGCGTAGGGCCGCGGTGGCTGTGGGAGCGTGGCCCCGCCTGGTAAGTCCCGCCTGTCCTTGCTGGCCAGGCCCTGTCTACTCAGCGTCCCGGATTGGGGGGGTGGGGGCGGGGACTCCGAGGATGCAACTGGAAAGCAGACCATCCCTCGCTTTCCCAGTTCGGGTTTCCCGTTTCGTCACATAAATCCCCGCAAGTGGAATTGCTGGGTCACAGGGCAGTTCCATGTTTAGTTTTCTTCTTTTTCCCCCCTTTTTACCATTTGTACTGCTCTCCACAGTGGCTGCAGCAGTCTGCACTCCCACCAACAGTGCGCGTCCTCTCGGGACTTCTTGTGTGCTGATTTGTTGATGATGGCCATTCTGACCCGTGGGAAGTGGTACCTCATTGTGGTTTTAATTTGCATCTGTCTGCTGATCAGTGATGTTGAGCATCTTTCACTCTGTGTGTCCTCTTTGGAGAAGTGTCTGTTCGGGTCCTCTGCCTATTTTTTAATTGGACTGTTAGGGGTTTTTTTCGTGTTAAATTGAGTTATTTATATACTTTGGGTTAACTCCTTATTGCAAGTGTCTTCTCCCCTTCAGCAGGTTGTCTTTTGGTTTTGTTAATGGTTTCCTTCCCTGTGCAAGAACATTTTGGTTTGACATTGTCCCATTTCTTAGTTGTCTTCTGCCACCCTTGGTGACTTGGTATTTTGTCTCAGTAGTGGCTGTGGGATCAGGCACCGCGCCCCGCAATAAAGGTGTGGGTTAGCCTGCAGCAGGACAGGGAGGCAGGGAGAACCGCGCCCCGTGGTGATGAGCACCGTCAGGTCGGCAGACAAGCAGATGGTGATAGATGGAGACACCGGAAGAGCGGGACTGTGTCTGGGCCCTGGAGCGCCCCCCTGCCCCTTCCGATCTATATTTAACTTCCGATGGCAGAACAAGGTTGCTGTGAGTGAGAGGCTGGAGCCCGGCCAGTGCGCTGGCGTCAGAGTCGTGCGCTTGGTGACTGCGCTTCTCCAGGCTGTGCAGGTGAGGAGAACAGGTGACAGCAGTAGTCCAGAGAAATTACTTGGCCCTGAGCTGAAAGGACAAATGTCAAGACGCCTTCTCCAGCGGGTCCCAGGAAGCTCTCCCAGGACACTCAGATGGAATACGGGGGAGGAGAGCGTGGGCTGCGGCTGCCATGGAGAAAGAGCGTGATCGGAGTGGAAGTCACTGAGTGGGGGCCACGGTTGTGTGTGTGTGCCATCTGCTGCAGGTACATGTCACTTTGGTCCCCGGTATTATGCAAAACAAGTCTTTGGCCCTCTCCCCAACTTTTTTTGATTGACTGCTAAATATTCCTGATGGTTGAAAGTATTTTTCTCTGTCTCACCTCTGCCCTTTAACTTACACGCTTGATTTTTCCTACAATACTCTCTTCCTCTCTAGGTGTCACGGGGGCAGGTTGCATTTTCCAAAGTTGGCGGCGGCCATATCTCTGATGTCACACATTCTCCTGGCAGTGTGGCCTTGACACCCACCCCCTGCTGCTGGGAGGTGGGGGCTCTGTGTCCCTTCCCCCTGACTGTGGGAGGGGCTGTGACTCACCGTAGCAGGGAAGAGACCGAGGTTCCACATATTGGCTGGAATTCTTGCTCTGGAAGGTAGACTCAGTGAGGTCAAGGTCTCTGTCTGCCTTTGCTCGCTGCCGTATCCCGGTGAGCAGAAGATTGCTGGCACGTTGGAGCTGCTCAACACTTTTTTTCCTTGAAAAGTGAATTCTAGAAGGACGGCACTAAACTATTTTCATCTGGTCACTACAAGTTCTCAGTCTAGAGCCCTTGTGACTCGGGACGCCCGCAGGAGACCCATCCCTGTAGGGTGTGGGGAGCCGGCTGCGGCAGGAGAGTGGGGGGACACTGGGCAGTTTCGGTGCGGAAGCGCTCACATGCCATGTGTCTCTGATGGGTCGCCCGCCTGTTCTGGCCCTCATTTTCCTTGTCGACGCAGGGTTCCCTCACTTACCTGACCAGGCCACGGTGGGATTGTCTCCAGGATGTATACTCCGTATCTGGTTGATTGTGCCTCCTCACCCTTCCCTCTCTGTTCCTGTAGAGAGAACATCGACTCCTTAGTCTTGGCTGAGGTTTTTCTGGTAGACAGAGCCATTGAACTTTTGAATTCAGGAGGGTGACTGTGATTTGCGGCCGGAGCCGTGTTTTCCCTGGGAGTTCTCTGGCCTCAAAGGTGATGGATGGGCACCTCTCAGGCATGGTTCCTTGATCAATAAGCCATAAAGTCTCAAATTATTTTGTTAGATCCATTGATCAAATCCACCGGATTTGTCCCAACTTTGTTTCTGTTAAGGCGAGGACTGGTGACATTGAGTCTCTCTCTCTTGCCGCTGCATTCTTCGTCCCACCGGGCCCCAGGGTGTTGTGCGGCAGTGCGAGAGGGACCGGAGTCTCGGTGGAAGTTACACCCCCACCGGGAGGGAAAAGGCTTATTTTGATTGTCTGTTTCAGAATAAAGCAACAGAGGTTCTCTCTGTAGTGTTTTAAGAGGTTCCTCAAAACACTGGCTTTGGAAACTGTTGCTTTTCATGTGCCTGTTCATTCATTTGCTCATTCATTCATCCGTGCACTCACTCGGGAAATATTAAAATGCGCCAAGTTCCACGGGCTGGCTATATTGGCGTGGCTGTTTGGTTTTTCTATAAGGACCAGCTGGGTTCAGGTTCCCAGGAAGACTCAGGATTTGCTGGGTACGTGACACGTGGCATTTCCGCAACTCTTACTGCCCGATGAGTGAACTGAATTGCTTGTGGAGTGACTTGCTGGGTGGAGCTTTTACTCACTCACTGAACCAGTATTTACTGTGTACTTTCTAATACAGATAGTAACACCTAACTTCAGGGATAAAAGGGTAGATAGACCCTCAAGCACATTTCCAGGTACAAAATCAATTCTGAGTAACTGGTAGATCTTGTTATTGTCTGCTCACGGATCTGAGTTATGGCAAGGGAATACCACTTCCTATTTATTTGGTGAGTTTATTTTAGAAAACCCTACTGCCGAGAACTTCTGACCCAATACAACAAATGCAGTGACTCAGTTAAGTGTGGTCTGACTATCTCACTCGACACCTTCTGTCCCCCCGACACATTTAGCTCAAGAAGAATGCCACCCTCATCGAACTGCCTGGCCTCGGGATCGAGAAAGGGAGGGTGTAACCGAGTCCTACCTTAATGAGTAAAATCCACTCACGCTTGGAAATGAAGACCCTTGGCTCCCTGGGTGAGGCACGCTGCCCCAGGTAGCTAGGCATCTTTCCTTGCAATGAGACTCTTATTCACTCCTCTTAAAAGCGAATCCAATACTTAGTAATTCGTTCATCTGCATTGTTCGTAGAGCACTTTTCAGTGGAAGATTTCCAACAGAGAACTGAGATCCCACATGCTTCTTAACATTTTGTGTTGAAAATGAAAAAACGTGAAATTTTATTTAGATCCTTCCTCTTGTTTTCTCTTTGTTCCCTTCCTTGTCTGTTCATCTCGTTTCCACTAACAGACGATTTTCGGATGCCCCTGTCTCTCCAGTGCCGTGCTTTCTGAGTCTTCTCCTGGCTTGTGTTCGGGATCTCCCTTTCACTCGAGCACGTCCCCTGCCTTCCCTCCCTGGAAGTCTTCCACAATATAGTTTGTCTCCCCGCCAAACTCTACTACTTGAGCTTGGGGACACAGATGTGTCATCCTAGCGCCCAGCACAGCTTCTGACGTTTGCGGGCCACTTACTAGGTATCTGTGGCACGAACATACAATGGGGTGAACAGTCGGTGGCTGCTGGCGCAGGCCCGCAAAGAGCAGAAGGACATGAGGCGATTGATTACTCTGTGCCTGGGAGACAGGCTCTTCTGCGGGAAGAAGAAACCACGCACAAGACTGTTTGCCCTGTTTTCCTCTGTGACGTGGTGTGTTCTGAATGTGAAATTCGCGGTAAATAAACCGAGTGGTCTTGTTTCAGAGAAGAGAGTCCCTGTGAGGACAGATGAGGACTGGCCCCGCGGAGGATGGGCAGTTTCGATGCATCTTCAAGGACAGGCCAGAGATAAACACAATCCCAGAAATCCGATGGAGGGCACTAAGTGGAGTGAATTATGTAGCTTTGAGTCGCCCAGTTTTAATTTCACTAAAACTCTGTCTCGAGCGGGAAAATTAGGAGGTGTTGCTAATGGGTGCGCAGTAGATATGAATGAAGCGCTTTGCATAACATTCGAGCTGTATTGAGTACTTTCATATTCCGTGGGTCCTGTTGGAGTCACCATCGTTATTAATAAGAAGATAAGCAGTGTCTTACAGGTGTGCAGATTTTGAATTACGTAAAGCTTGTTTGGAAAAATAGCCCCACGCCCCACGGTGTATGACGTCTTTCCCACGGTCAAATGCAGGCAAGGAAGCAAAACTCTCCGTACGTGCTTTGTGTTAAAAAGATTCAGACTTTCATAAATTGCATACGAGACTGTGGCGTTGGAAATTTACAGATTTGGAGATGGGCTCAAGCCTGCAGCCCTGTGACAAGTGAGCGGCGGGTGGCTGAGGGAGTGACTTCTGACGGCTGACTTCATTACCGAGTCCGAATCGCAGGCCTCTTGGTCAGCGTGGCAGGAACCCCGCCGCTGCCAAATTTTCGCTTGACTGCTGGCCCCTCGTTGTGTGCGTGACAGTAGAGTTCAGCTCTTCGTGAGCTGCCAACAAGCCGATGAAATGTGTGTCTTGTGAATGAACACAGACCTTTTCCGTGGCTAGGAAAGAATGTGACGTAGTGATGCGGGCACCGGGCAGACACGGCTCTTTCCCCGTTATGCTTATTTTTCATATTAAAGCATTGCACTGATTGTGTACTTGGACAGTCTTCATGAGATTTTCTTCAAGCAACATATTTGAGACTCGTCTGCGGCGCCTTTTGTAACTCTGACGGCCTCACCCCGTTGCCCGGCGTATCTCGGGATGCTTCCTCCTCGCTCAGAAAATGAAGAAATCATTTGACTATGAACCCAAACAAAACGCGAATCTGCCGGTCAATGCATGGCAGGAATATAAAACGGTCACGTGGCGCATTGTTAAAGCCCTCTGGCAGAATGAATGGGTTCCTTACTATACCTATAGCACTTTTACCAGCTTCTATGATAACATTTATCACGTTGTATTATAGTGTTTCATTTGCTCGTCTGACCCCTCCAGGCCTGCGAGAGGCTACAGGGAAGGGAGGTTTTAAATTCATTTTTCTTCCCTCAGCCTCAAATTCTATATCTGGTGTCCAATAACTTTCTGTGGAATTAATTAATTGTGGTGCAAATGAGTAAATAAATACAGTTTTCTGTGATTGAAACCAGGGTACAGCTCCGGTTACGGTATGCAGAATTGGGCATAAATCACTTACATTTCAGAGCATTTAAAGCTGTAGATAATCTTTGAAAACATCCACCAAAAACAAAGACATTTTTAAGCTTGATTTTTTTGTCCTTAAGCAAAAGAATTCTGATTTTAATACAATATTACTTTGACTTCGTAAAGTATGAGGGGGAGGAATTTAGAAGTGACCTAGGCTAGCCCTGGCCTGGTGTCTCAGCTGATCAGACATTGTCCTGTATACCAAAAGGTTGTGGGTTTGATCCCTAGCCAGGGCACATATAGGTGGCAACTGATCGGTGTTTCTCACATTGATATTTCTCCCTCTCCCCGCCCCCCCCCACACTCTTTCCCTCTCTCTCTAAAATCAATAAGCATATTCTTGGGTGAAGAGTAAGAAAAAAATCTGACATGGACAAAGAGTTGGATGCATAGCCCAGCATCCCAACCCTGGCCACTCCATGCTGGACCACAGCCTCTCCCCAGCACAACTTCACGTCTTAGTGGACAGCAGTTTGGAAACAGCTCAGCCAGGACACCTTCTAGTTTTCCAGAGAAAGCCAGAGTTCACTGGCATCCCTCACATTTATTCTCCAAGCCGAGACCGGAGCTCATTCTCCCGAGTATGTGGAGCTTTTTCTGCTACACTGTTTTGCCCTCATTGTTGTTCCTGTGGCGACTCCTGATCCCCGACCCCCACTCCCCTTCAGGGAGACAAAGGAGAGACAGTGGATGGCGGAACCTGTTAGTCGAAGAGGCACAGGCCCACGCGGCAAGATGCTGCCCTCGGAAGTACTGTCCTGGTTTTGCTTCCATGAGCCGTGGCCCCCAGGGGTGGGATGCCCTGTGTGGGGGTGGGAGGGTGCCGTGCGAGCTCTGGCCAGGATGCCCTGGGAGCCCAGGTGAACCTGAGTGTACATCAGCGCTCCCACGGGCAAGAGTGGCTCTACCAGCTCTCGTTGCTGTGGTCACCGGGGTTGGTATACGAAAAAGAACAGAAATCCACGGAGAACCCAAATGTCAGGACAGCTAGGGACCCCTAGCTCCCGGGTCTTCTCCAAGGTAGCCACAGTCTGGTCGAACCTGTGCAAGGTGCAGGCACGTGATTGTGGGAATCGTGGTGGTGATGAGGAGAGTCTGCTTACAGTTCACGTGCATGTCGTCGTTGAGGAAGCACAGAGGCTGCATCCCGGGGTATCCTGGAAGCAAGCTCATGAGGCCGGAGCGCAAGCAGGTAGAATAGTGCCGGCACGGAAGGTCAGTGCTCAGAGGACTTGTCCGAGGCCCACCGTGAGTGGCAGGCATGGGGATGAAACGAGCGCTTTTCCTTCACCCAGGACGGCTGTGCTTTGATGTCGGAGTTCCAGCGGCAGGGAGTCGCTGGCAGCTTCCCGTGGCCCCTGCAGCGCTGAGCCTCCCAGGCCTGCCTCCCCTCTGCTTTCTGCTCTGCCACCACTTCCTCCTTACTGTGTCAGAAAGGGTTCGGGCAGGTCAGAGCTCAGGGGTCACCCTGATGCCAGGCCAGCTCATGCCCCAGGCGGACACAGGAGGGGCGGCAGAGACGCCTCTGCAGGCCTTTCTTCCTTGTGGCTCCTGCCTCTGGGAACCCATAGCCAGGTTCCTGGTGGGCCTGGAGGGGCTGTTGATTTCCAGGACAAGCTGTCAGGAAGGAGAGCTGGACATGGGATGCGGAAGAGAGGGAGAAGTGGAGCCCGTCTGCCTGCACCTCTGCCCTGCCCCTCACCACGTCGCAGCAGGGAAAACGTCCGTGAGCTGTGTCTGCTGCTCTCCCACCGCCCCATCGCAAGCCACTTCGCTGTGGGCCGATTCCAGCTGAGAGCCCTGTGGAGAAGGGGGTGTTGAGGTACGTGGTTCCCTGGGTCGACTAATCAGCGCCAGAACTACGCAGGGAGCTCTTGTGTGTCCGCAGTGCGTCCATCACACAGGACGGAAAGATAGGCCTCCACACAGTCAGCCACTGGAGCCTTCAGACTGGCAGAGAAGGACGTCGGAGAACGCCTTTGTGGCACCGGGGCAGGCCGGTGTTGCTCCGACCGGCCCCAGAAGTAAGGACCAGGAAGGAAAAAACAGAAAAATTAGAAATCATCACAATTCAAACTTCTCAAGAGAAAACACTGTACCAGTGAGTAAGTACAATACAACACAGTACAAATGAAAAAATCAACAGGGAAGCAGCAGAAAACACAACGATGAAAAACGAATAAAAGACGTAAACCGACACCCGACAGAGGAAGCCCCTCACGGGACCGATAACCACGTGGAGAAGCGCTCCTGTTTTTAGCCACTACAGAAACGCAGGTCAAACCCACAACGAGACACCTCCGCGCGAGCACTCGCCGGCGTGGCTCAGACTGCAGACGCGTGGAATCAGGTGCCGATGAGCACGCAGCACAGCCAGACTCGGGTGCCTCGTTGCGGGGGTATAGAACAGCACACTGCTCCGGCGGCCAGGCGGTCGTGTGGGAAGTGCTGACCCTGCGGCCTGTGGCCTAGGCCGTTCACTGCTGGATGTTGAGCAAAGGGAATGAAAACGCAGACACCAGAGACCTGTATAAAAATGATCGCAGTGGCGATCATCACAGCCCCAGATTAGAAGCAGCCCGGAGTCCGCCTGCAGGGCATGAAGAAAGGACTTACGGGAAACCTGTCCAATGGAGCGCCTCTCAGGAGTGCAGAGGAGCAGAGGACCGGCACGCGGCGTGGAGGAAGAGCCAGCGTCCCGGAGAGTGGGAGACGCCCGGCAGAGAGGAGCGCCCACGGAGCGGCCGCCCGTTTAGCCGAACGGCAGCAGGCGAACGCGATCTGTGCTGAAAGAGAGTGGCTGCCTCTGGGACGGGGGCTTTGGGAGGCCCGAGCAGGAAGGGTTAAGAGGAGCTTCCTGGGGAGACGGGCCGCTGTGGTTTGGCTAGGACGCCGAGCACAAGTTGGCGTATTGATCAAAACTCGGTGAGCTATAAACTTGTGAACTGTGCATTGGAGGATATGTAATTATGCCCCAATTTAAAAAATAACAAAGGCTCTGTATTTTGTTTGCGTACTTGCATATAATGAGTGCATTTTTGTCCCCGCTGCTCCTGTCGCTCCTCTGAGCCAGATTTTCAAAGCACAGACCCTGGCACTGGAGCATGTGAGTCTGAACCCTGGGTAATGGGGGGCGGCCCCGCACACTCTCTGAGGCTCAGCTGTCTCCTCGGTGACATGGAGATGGCCACATCGCCCGCCGGGCAGGGCTCTTGTGAAGGTAACGTGTGCAAGGGGTTTCCCTCGGTCCCGGAGCCGCCCTGTTCAGCACCGAAGCTGCTAGCTTCTTGTGACTCAGTTGGTTACAATGAGATGAAATTAAAAAGTCAACGACTCCGTCACACTAGCTCCAGAGTCACATGTGGCTGATGTCTTCACATATAGATAATGTTTCCATCATCAAAGGAGATAGGTCCCACTTGGGTGGCGCGGTCACAGAGCGCAGGAGGTACTAAACAAACGTCACCACCACCACGAGGGAAATGCTCCCCTTAGCAGCCTCGCATTGGAGAAACCGGCAACGGCCAAGTTGGAAAACAGCGCGATTATGTGCTACCACGCGGAGGGATTTTACGGGAAGGGGCCGTAGGGCTTTCTTTAGGGAAAGGCAGGTGAAATTGCTAGGAGCGGCCCCTGACTGCCACCTTCAGCAGACGGTGGGCTCATCAAGGTGGCACATGGAGAAGGGCGGTTCTGGAGCAGATTCAAGGACCACGGTGTCGGCAGGCCTGCGGGTCACCACTCTCTCTGCTGGGAGAGAGTCCGCAGACAGGCCAGGCAGGCGGGACCGAGAGAGGGGAGCAGAAAGGTCTGCTCTCACCACACCAGACGAAAGAAGGAAAGACACCGATAAGAGGCTTTGTGTAGGTGGGCCCGAGGACAGAGAAGTAGGCAGGGTGTGAATGAGGAGGTGGCGTTTATGCCAGGCCAGGCTTTGGAACCTAAACTTGATTATTGGGTTATGTATTGTGATACAGTCACGTGTTTCGACCATCCAAAAGCATAGAGGGAAATACAGTGAAAAGTACCCAGAATGGAGGTGATCTCTCCGTTCGTTCCTTACGCAGCCTTGCAAAGTTCACTGTATCGAATATACGCAAATGTAAGGGGTGTGTGTGTGTGTGTGTGTGTGTGTGCGCATTTCTGTTTTTTAATAGGAGTGGGTTTGTGGTACTTAGCACCTTGCCCTTTTTCACGTGTGGTGGAGCTCTTCCCAGACAGGCACACGCAAAACCTGTCTAATGTTTGTTTCCGTCTTTCTCTCCCCTCTCCCTCCTGCAGTCACGTGGGGCTTCATCACAAGGGCGTATGATACTTTATTTAATCGGTCTGCTATCGAAGGGTGTCTGTTTCCAGTCTTTTGGGGAACCGATAACCCCGTACCCGAACGGTCCCTCCGGTGTGAGTGTGTGTCTGCAGGAGACATTGTTGGAAATGGAATCACAGGTCTGTGCATTTGCGATTCGGAAGGATATTGCCACACGCTGTCCGAGAAGTTTTCTAGTTGACGCTCCCCCGGCAGCGTGTGGCGGTGCTGCTTCCTTACGACCGCCCCGTCCACCTGCTACGAAGCCTGTGTGGGGTGCGCTGTGGTCAGTCTGACAGGTGACTCCCTATTGCTGGATTGTGTATTTCTCTTAGGGGAAGGTGTAAGAATTGTTGGCTTTTCCTTTCCTGAGAAACATCTGCTCATGTCCTGTGCCCACCTTTTTATTGTTAAGCATTTTGATTTTAATTAAAAAAATTTTAATTTATTGATTGATTTTAGAGGGGGGGGGGAAGAGAGAAACATTGATTTGTTGTTCCACTTATGGATGCCTTCACTGGTGCCTCTTGTATGTGCCCTGACCAGGGATCGAACCCACCACCTTGGCATGTCAGGATGATGCTCCCACCAACCGAGCTGCCTGGCCAGGGTTCGATTTGAATTTTATTCATCTTCTCCTGGGATAGTCTTAGAAGGGCCGCTGATGTGATCCCATCTGTGTTTTAGAAAGTTACCTTTAGCAGAGGCCTGGAGAGGGGACTCAGCCAGGAGGGGCAGGAGGCAAGGACCCCAGAAGAGGAGTCAGTCCACGCAGATGTAGCAGTGAGACGTGTGCAGGGCCAAGCACGTGCACGGGGGGCGGAGAGTGGGAACTCATTCCTGGGCGAGCCGGAAGGTGGAACAAGGCAGGCTTGGTCGGTGGGCTACGTGGGGTGAGGGACGGCGAAGGTTCTACGAAGGCCGTCAGGCCTCTGACTGGGGGACCACGTGGCCAGAAGTGGGACGGACAGCACCTGGGTGGGAGCAGAATTTTAGGAGAGAGGCCAAAAGCAGAGCTGGAGATGGGAGATGGGGACACATCTGTGGTACTCCTCCTCCGAGGTCCTTCTAGTGACACTGTCACTTGGGAAAGCGAGAGCAGAAACATCTAGGTTGGAAACTAGGGTAGCTGCTCGAGCAAGCGGGGAAGATTCCGTCATAATCAGCACGTTCTTTGTCTGAATGCAGATGCTCTTTCTAAAGCTCCTGGTCCTTAACTAGGCTAGCGCTTCCCTCGCTCCCGCCAGCGATCTGCCTGGCAAACCCTTCCTGCACTATTTCACGCAAAACCCCATGAACACCGGCTATGAAGTGCTCTGTCGCCGAGTGGACTGTAGTCCAAAGCAGCGTGTCAGTGACTGACCAGGAGGGCCCTCCCAGACCCCACTGGGCTCCCGCGACCCCAGGGAAGTGTCTCTCTTCCCAGTGACCCATCCCGCCGTGGTAGGCTCGGCTGGCTGGGTTGAACGCATCTGGCTTTGTATTGCCAGAACACAGCCTAGGGCCCGGCACATAGTAGGTCTCGAGAAGGGGCTGGTTGAGGACAAGACATTGATGGACTCACTTAGCAAAAGTCAGGCGTGAGCAGGCTGCTTCTCCGTCCGTTTTTCTCACCCTGTTTTAGTTTTGACAAATCTCAGGGCCACGGAGCCGAACCTCCCACCTCCCATTCTTGGGCCCCCGCGTTACGAAACAGCAGCTGCAGTTCGCTCTGTGACGGGCAGCAGGCGAGTGTCGCTCACTGGGGCACACCGAGTCATCCCAAGCTGGACTTCAGCCGCTCTGTCACAAAGAGTGCAGCCACCTTGACCACTGCCTGCCTCTCCACAATGTCATGGTCCAGGTGCCTTTCCCTAAACTCACACACTCAGAAAGAAGCCCGGCCGACGTTCAGGAGTTGGGGTGGGCCGTGGCAGGAAGGGGTGGCAAGTGCATAAGCACCGTGTGGCGCTTTTCCCCACTTATTTTACTACCAAGATGCTTAGTCCCCACCAGGGGCTTCCCCCACATTTTCCTTACAGTTCCAGGCCGAGGGCCGGCCAGCCTCTTGGTGTGCCTTGGGCTGTTGTCATCTCTGCCTGTGCTTTCTGCTTCGTTTTATGACAGCGGGGCCTCCATCTACAGACACACACCGCCCGTGAATGCGCAGCGTGATGAGCTTGTACAGCGCGCCTACACCCAGGTGGCACCAACGTGGACCAAGAGGTGGAACCCCCAACCCCTCCCGGTCACACCCTCTGCTCCCCAAAGGTCGCCGCAACCCCTGCGTTTGCTCCCACACCTCGGGTTTCGCCCATGAGGAGGCTGTAAGTGGAACCGTGCGTTTCGCATGCTCTTGGCATCTAGTGTCTTTGGCTTGAAGTCACCCACCCGAGGGTCGTGCCCGTGGTGACTCTCTCATTTCCCTGCTGCCCTAGTAAATGTTCCACAGTCTGTCCATCCCTCCGACCACAGGCATTTGGGCTGTTTGGGGGCTTTGGCCGTTGTGGACGGTGCCTCTGTCCGCGTCCCTGTCCGTCATTGCTGATGCTGTGCTGTTTCCTCGAGCTCCCCGCCTCCCTGGATCTGTCCTTCAGTCCTGAGTTCCTCCTGCAGGTTGACCTTGTAGCTCTCCCCACCCCCAGGGCATCCGCCTTTCCACTCTGTTCAGGTCCATCTCAGGGTCATGAAATGGTCCCTCACGTTAAAACCACTCATACATGCGGATTACTCCGGCCATTAGACTGTAAGCTCCTGAGGGCAGAAAATGCTCCCTCTCCTGGCTACTTCCAAGTGCGGTGTCGTTCTTGCTGGTAGCAGAGACTCAGGAGAGGCTCAGGCCGCACGGATAACTAGGCACATCTCTCCCCAGTGTGCAGGAGTGTGGTCAAACGTGCCCCGTTCTGATGGCGGGCTGATTAGCCACAGGACCCCTGATCCAACAGTTAAAATATAGATCTTTGAATAAAACTCAACTGTGAGATTCATACGGTCAATACTTAAGAATGTCTAAAACTTGTTTTTTTACAGTCAGGCAGTAGGGTACTCACAGGTGGAAAACCCATAAATAACCTCACGCCTCTCTGTAAATCCTTGGCCATGCTGTTAAAAATTATTGCTGTAGTTGGTATTCTTTCCACAAATAATCACTTAGTACTCACCATGTGCCAGGTGTCGGGCTCGACCCGCAACATGCTGTCGATCTGTTTCACGCAGCAACAGGAAAAGGGACAGGAGGTGGTTTTCAGGGGTTACCTAGCGTTCTCCGTTGTGTCCATGATTTAGCTTTGCGTGGCTTCTTCAGACAGAGAAGCCCAGGACACACAGAATTGCACAGGATTAATTAAGACCAACAGGCAAAGAGAGGAAAACAAGAGGAAGTACTGGTGTTTGGGGGACGTTAATCACTCACCAGCCTCTGTTTTGGCTTCTAAGCAATTAAGAACAGACTGGAAGCCAAGTAGAGACAGCGATATTAGGTTTTTAATTGGCGAGCCTGGGTGGGCGAGCAAGGCAGAAGCTCCTGAGTCTTGCTCCCAAACAAACGCCTCACCCCAGTCACAGGGCGGGAACCTGGAGGTGAGCTGGCCTCCCCACCGGTGGGATACCCCGCCCTCCGGAGCTGATCACTGAGGGTCAGAAGCAGAGAAAACTTCCCTGCACTGAAGGCCGGGAGGTTTTGAGGGATTAAGAGCAAGCTGGGGTAGATAGAGCTGGTTTTATATTTTTATATTTTTATGTTTTTGTTTTTCAGCTCTTGCAGCGTCAGGCACTCGCCAGCCTCAGGGTTCCGAGCGTCCTGTTGCAGAGCAGGTAGGGGGTGGACGCAGGGAGGTGCTCACTAAGTATTTCTTTCTCTAGACGCCGGAGGACACGCCCCAAACTCTCCCTCTGGAACCCTCAGAGACCGCAGAGAGAAGACGGGAGCAGATGTAAGAATGGGAATGGGTGCGAGAGACGGAGGGAAAAGTGGGAGTCCCCCCCCCCCGTCCCCCGCCTGCCCCACGACGTGGAAAAATCCAGACCGAGCTGTGGACGGCAGGGGGAAAGAGAGTTTAGTGTAGCATGAGGCCAGGTTCCGAAAGAGAGAGAAGGGTCCACTTGTAGCCAAAGGGGAACAGAGAGAAATCGCAGGGGCCCACAGGGGCCACACTGCATGGTGGGTCTCCCCAGACTAGAAGGCAGGATTGAGAACAGTGGTGGCCCTGGAGAGGCCCGTGTCACCAGGGGCACGTGCCCCGCTGTGGATCGGGGAGGGGGGCTCTCCACACACATTCTGTGGGGCCCACAGCTGATAGGGCTGCTGTCCTGGCCTGTCTCAGATTTCAAGTTCAGTTGCTTTGTTGTGTTTTGTCTCCCCCCCCCTTTTTTTAAGCGCAGAAAAATGTAACAACGAGGATTTTTTGAGGTAGAGAGTGGGCAGTATGTGTTGGGTGGCCGTGAGGAAAGTCTCCTTGAGACAAGAAAACCTGTTGTGTCCTTTCTTCTTTTCGTTCCCCCAATAAACACTGAGTCCTCTTCCTTTTAGTAAAAACTTCATCTCTTCCAGTTCAGCTCTGCTTGTTTTTACACTGTGGAAAGGTTGGGTCACACCTTCAATTTCTTGGTGTGAGTGACTAGATGCTGAAAATTGATCTGAGTTCTGAAATATCGTCCAAAGCGTTTATTTTAAATGAAAAGAGGAATAAAGTGAAATACAGCATTGAAGGCGATTATGTGTGCCAAAACCCACAGTGTACTATCGATCAACATAAAGTGTCCACTCGTTTTCTGCTCCTTTGATGGCCTAGCGTTTTTTTGCACTGGATTGTGGGTATTGTCGTGTTAGGACTTTCAACGTTAGGATTTTGTTGTTAGTTTAAACGGCATCCGTTTCATTTTGCTAGGCAGCTGTTACTTACAGCTCAGGTTTCTCTTTTTGAGACTTTCTTCCCTGTTGCCGTGTGGGTCTAGGGTAGCCGCCTTCACGTGGAGTGGATTTAGGCCGAAAACGCAGGCGTGCTCCTCCCCCTGCCTTTTCCGAACGTCCCAGGTGCGCCGTGAAGCCTCTCCCGGCCTCACGTGAGTCATGAGAACCACTGGGCTCCGTGCTGTGCTGTGTTTGTTGCTGCCTCGTTTCGTGGAGCTTCACCCTGGGCACGGACACCTCACCACTCAGCCGGCGACTTGGTGAGTTTAAGCAGATCTCCGGGTCTCGGTCTCTCTGTGTGTCTGTCCAGCTTCCTCTCTCAGGGGTTCTGTTCACAACTCTAGCCCTTCCCCACACAGTTCTGAGTTCTGTCCTTCCGTTTCATTACGAACGTTACTTTAAACACGATGCCTTCCTATTTGTGCCGTGTGCCGAAAACATACAAGACAATGTGGGAACACCGGGACGAGGACCTGGTGTTGACTCTTCATTGGCCCTGTCGGGCATCATGTTATTGGAACCGTTCTTTAGTCCCAGAAGTGACAGTGCCTCGGTTTTAAACACGAGGAAACAGATTCGGGAACGTGCACCGTGTGAAGGCAGGTTCACGCGTCGACTCCACAGGTTTTGTGTTTACCGAGCGTTTACTGCGTGGCAGGTGTTCGGAGGCAGCTCCGCGTGTCCTGAACCAAACGGGCGTGCGTGTCTGGGGAGGGTTGGGTGTGGCAGCCATTGCATCAGAAGCAATCAAAGTGTGCCGGGAAATCCGTGTGTGCATTTGTAATAAGAGCCCTGAGGGGGGTGGAGGCGCTGGAGAGTGGCCTCCCAGGGGCCTTACAAGGCAGGTGGGGGCCTCGGGGGTGAGGTGGAAAGGCACGTTGGACAGTCAAACAGAGGCCTGGTGGAGACCTGGGGATTAACAGCCAGCATGTCGGCAAGGACGAGACTCTTCTGCTGACAGAGCACGGGTTTTGCGAAGGGGAAGCGTGGCAGATGACGCTGCCATCTCTAATTATGTGACGCCCCCGCCTGCGTGTTTCTCCGTGTACCCAGTGTCCTCCCGAGTGTTGCCCTGGGCAGGGACACGCTCCCTTGCCTTCCCGAGTCAGCCTGGCCACATGACTGGCTTTGGTTGATGAAATGTGAGCGGAAGTGACCCGGGTCTTCACTGAGCAGCGGCTTTGGCAACTGCCACGTGGCTCCTCAGTCGGTCACCGCCTGCCTTGCCCTGTGGCCGTGGTGTCCCCTCGTCGAGTTAGCGCCTTCCTGTGGCCGTCGCGGTTGAGTTCTGTGGTCGCTGCTGTTTCTCCACGGTCCCGGCCTGTTCCCACAGGGGCCACCTCTTGTGACTGGACTGCAGACAGGAGGGGCAGAGACGGCGGTTCCTGTCTGTCCACGCAGGCAGATGGTCGATGCAATGGGGGAAATGCTGTCTGCCCGGGAAGCGCTCAAGGTCCCGGGCGCCCACGGCTGAGAGGCCAGGGCCACCCACCAGATGCTGAGATCACCCAACCCCACATGTAGACAGGTGGAGTTTGGACTCGGGGAGATGCTCAGACTGTGGTCCTGGCCGAGGACGTGGGGAGCAGGGGCTTGGTGGGGGGTCATGGTGGGAGGCCGGCTCCGCGCTGGGGTCCTGCCCTGAGGCCTCCCCGGGGCCGGCATTGTGTCCGGGGCAGAGGGTCCCCCGCACCTTGGTCCACTGTGAAGGACACGTCGCCGGATCCCATTATGGAGGCAGAACTGACTGGTGCCAAGGTTCTCTCCCCCACGTTCAGCCTTGGACGTCAGTGCTTAGTTTTCCTCTGTGGTGTCTCTCAGGCTCCCCTCTGCGCAGTGTGGGCACATTTCTCCCTCGCCCGAAGTCCCTTTGCTGGGGGACTTCAAATCCCAGCCTGGGTCTCGGAAAGAAATTCGTGTGGTCACAGAGCCTCCAGGGCCCCCACTCCGTCTGGGTGGGACTGGCTTTCCGAGTCCCCCATTCCCTCTGGGTACAGAGAACTTCGAGACGTGAAGATGTTACTAGGTGAGTGTTCCTGGGCGCTCGTAACGTCAACATTGATGAAATGATCACTACATCGTCACAACATGTAACACGTTGTATTTTCTTTTTCATTACAAGAAGCTAGGAAGATTGCTCACTGTAGTTGGGAATATAAAAAAAAAACCACATTAAAAATTAAACCAAAATGGGCTAATTGCCCTTGCATGAGCCGTTGCCGGCTTATTAAATTGCTCGCGCGGAGCATCGTTCGGCGTTCGAACACTTCAGGAGCGGCCGTTAAAGCAGCCACGACGGTCGTTCCTATTTATTTAGCGTCCTCTGCACGGACCTCAGAGGAGTGGATCTCACTGAGAACACTTCGTAGCTGTTAACCTCGACCTTGAGACCTCCGAACGAAGTTTCTCCTTGACGACGTCACCCTGCTTCCCGGATGGAATCCAGGTCACTTTGGCATCAGCAAGACTCTGGTTTTTGTTGCCCTGTGTTTGTAAGACAAAGACGTTGAATCTGCAGACCTGAGAGGGTTTTGACCCCAGAGTGAAGGAGAGACTGGGAAATTGTCAGTGCTCCGGCGTGGGACAGCTCTCAGCCCCAGCCGGCTGGGGTGCAGGGTGGGGGAGGTTTGAGAAGCTCTGTCCCCGCCTGTGCAGGTGGGACCAGGCCCTTCCTCTCCCACTGTGCTGGGCAAGACCCGCCAAAGGGCAGAATCCCAAAGTGGTGATGGTGACGAGGACAGAGACGACGGCCACAGAAAACCTCGCCCATTCCAGACACTTCACATCGACTTTTTGGCCCTTCTCACGAGAGCTGCAAAGTGAGCTTTCTTTCTCCTGTTCTGAGGGCGAGGGACGGGGGCTCAGTGCAGCGAGGAGACTCACTCCCGAGCCACACAGCACCAGGCCGACGGAGTCCGGGTCTGGATGGAGGGAGGCCTCGGGTTACGCAGACCCTCCACCGCAGACTGACTTTCTAGACTCTGTCGCCACGTCCCCAGCCCCCTTTCTGTCAGGGACATAGCACATGGTCCCTGTTTGACAGGACAGTTACTGGTATTGCCACACGCATGTCAACCAGACGCGCCCGTGCTGATCATTTCTGTTGATCGACACGAGAGCCCGTGTGTTGTGCGTTACCACCTGTCGTAAATCGAGGCCACAGAGTTCCTGTGACTTGCTGACGGCCACACAGGGCCACCTGCCCTGGGGTCTCTCAGAGGGTGTCCATAAGCAGGTGACAGTCTACAAAGTCTTCTAATGCAGCGTTTCCTTTGAGTTTACGGGTGCCTGGTGAAAGAACTGGGTTCCATGTTATGAATTTTATACAATTTGATTAGGCTCTGCCGATGCTTGTGGTGTGATGTTCGATCACCTTGACGTCTGCCTGTCTCTCCAGGAAGTGTGGTCCCACACTGAGTGCCAACAGATGGGTTTTAGGGAAAAAAACACCCATAGAAAGCAAAGCCGTCGGCTGCCTCTGTCCCCCGGGGGCTTGCGAGCATCAGCTGGGTGGGACAGAGACACTGGATCCTTCTCTCTCATGTGGACAGAGAGGGGTGAGGCTCTGGGACTTTCTTCCTCGCTCTTCTGAATTCTAGCCCGAGGCCACCTACCTGGTGAGAAACAGGGCCACAGTTTGAGCCCGGGTCTGAAATCCAAGCCCTGCGTGTTTGCGCCCAGTGTGTGACGCGGCCGTCCTGTGCTGGTGGGCGCGCCAGTCCTGCCGTTTCCGCCACAAGAGGGTTCCACACCTGCAGCCCCTGACCATGCGGCCGGGGGCACGGGCCTCTCTTCCCTTGGACTGTCAAATAAAAAAGTGACACTGGCCATCACAACCATAGCCATCTGCTGTGAATGCATCAAGTTATACCTGTATTTTTATAACATATTTTATTTATTTGTTTTTAGACGGGGGGGTGGGGGGGAAGGGAGGGAGGAAGAGAGGGGGAGGAACATCCGTGTGTGGTTGCCTCTAGAGCGCCCACTACTGGGGACCTGGCCCGCAACCCAGGCATGTGCCCTGACTGGGAGTCGAACCGGCGACCCTTCTGTTTGCAGGCTGGTGCTCCATCCACTGAGCCACACCAGCCAGGGTCCTGTTTTTTTCATCAGATTAGCAAAACACATTTTTTGGGTGCTGTGGAATTTTAGTAACTAGTGCATGTGCTCTGAGATGAGAAGGGTTAGAGGTCACCGTGTCAGTCCTTGAGGCTTCCTCCCACCACACCCGCTCTGGGTGAGTGGTTCCCACCTCCCTGCATTCCGCCCTGACCGCCTGGTACACATTGGTTCATGTTTCATGGTCCAGCTCAGATGTTACTGCACTGATGTAACGTTTGCCGACCACTCCCTCGCTGCACGCTAGGGACTGTGCTGATGTGGAGGAAGCCCTTGTGGGGGAGACAGCGTTTCTGGCCACAAAAAGCAGTGGTCTGGGGGAGTGGGGATGGACAGCTGGACCAACAGCGGCGCGCTGACAGAGAAGAAGAGGAGGCAGCCAGGGACCGAGTGCAGTGCCGCCACTGGAGGTCCCAGGTGATCAGCATGGAAACTCAGGCTGTGACATGAGCACCCACCCCAGATCGGACCCTCATGTGGCGACCGTGCGTCATCAGAGTCCCAGAGGGTTGGGGACCCAGTGCGGACAGCCTCGTGGGGTGACCATTTTTTAAACATCTTTTTTATTGATTTTTAGAGGGAGAGGGGGAGAGAGGGAGACATCAATTTGTTGTTCCACTTATTGATGCATTTATGGCGGATTCCTGTACGTGCCCTGGCCAGGGATAGAACCCACAGCCTTGGCGTATCAAGACGACTCTCTAACCACCTGGCCTGCCCAGCCAGGGCCCTGACGGGATCATTTAATGAACCGTAAACAGTCACATGGGCTCATTCGGTTGTGCCTCGGGTGCCGTCAGATCCACAGTGCGGTTCTAACCCTGGGTTCCCCCTGTGTCCCGTTCTGAACTTCATGTTGAGCAGAGGAAGCCCTGCCTACATTTCATGTGACGTTAGGGTCCTGGGACTGTAAAGTGAGGGAGCTGGGCACAGTCGTCTCTGAAGCTGCTTCTGTTCAAGAGGCCAGTGAACCCTCTGCTGGAAGTAGGCTCGGCGTGAACCGAGCAGCCCCGTCCTGCGCCTGGAGTTTGGTTCCTGGGAGGGTCGCCCACGGGTCCTGCAGACCCGCAGACGTGATTGTGAGGCACAGTGAGCGAACACAGGGGTCTCATCTGCGCCCGGTCAGTGGCTCAGACCACATGGGGGGTTTGGTCCTGGTGGGTGTTGCTGGTGTCCTGCAAGGTGACAACTTTTATAGGCACAAAGGTGTGGTTTTGTGAGTGGTGGTGTCACGCTTTCCCAGACGCGCTGGTGACTGGGTCCGTCCCCGGGGGCTCGATGGCAAGAGGCCGGGGCCTGGCCTCAGGCCGGCTGACTTAGGTGCCACCTCGTCCCCAAGCTCACGGTGCTCTCACCCTGAGGCCAGGAGCGTGCTCCCTCGGTCCGAGAAATCTGTGCTGCCCCTGCCCCCCAACTGCTCTTTTCTCCTCCCTGCGTCACCTGCAACAAACCGTTTAATCTGCCTCATTTCCGTTCCTTCCCACGTGCCTGGGGAGAGCGCCCACTCACCAGGCTCGCTCTGAGAAGCACACGACACATCAGCGTCCTACAACATAGAGTCGGACATCAGTAAGCATTATTTTTCTTTCTGCCATGTCACCCTTTCCGTACCCACAGCTGTCATGCCCTTGGGCACAGTGGGGACCTGAAGGTTTCATTGCAACAGTGATTCACAGGGGCAAGAGCATGTCTGGTTCAATCCGCCCCTGCGGCTGCCCTGCTGCACCCCACAGCCCACCCTGCCAGGCAGGTACGGCCATGCAGACCACTAGTCACGCAGCACCAGCTCCGGGCCGGCCCAGGACACTCACCCTCCCTCTGCTCCGGGACAGTCGCCTGCCTCCCCCTGTCCTGGCCCCTCCATCAACCCTCCCCAGTCTCTTCCTCTTCCGGTGGGAAGACCAGACACTCGGGAGAGACCCCGCGAGTCCCCATGTGGCACCTGTGTCCTCCCAGCTCGCATCTGTGTGCATGGACCCTCCTCTCTGCATCCGTGGGTACCGCTCCCGCCCAGCAAAAACTTCACACTTCCTGCCAAGTCCTGGGAAACTTCTCTTTCCTTTGCATCAATGAGTTTTCTCTCCCCGTTGGAAATGGGTGTCAGAGAAGCCAAGCATCTCAGGCTTCCCGCAGCAGGTGGAACCTGAAGGAGCTGCTGACGCTCAAGGCACCGCGGGGGCGGACTTGGGACCTAAGGAGAATTAGGGAGTTTTTGGCAACCCAGTTGAGGAAAATGGGTGTCAGGTAGGCAAGCACCGGTGTTGACGGTGTATCCTTGGTGCACAGTTGGGGGGGTGGGCATCACATGAGTACAGGACCTACGGGAAGGTGGCGATCAGATTGGGGTGAGTGACTGAAAGGGAAATTCCACAAGGCCCTGTGATGAAGGGAATTCCCCTTGTGGTGGAAGTTGAAGGCTGGCCCTCGGAGGAGTGACGTCCAAGGAGAAGTGTGACGAGAATGAGCTGGCTGTGCCCACATCTGGAGGAAGAATATTCTCGTCAAGGGAACAGTGAGAGCCCATTCCCTCAGGGGTGGAGCGGGGAATATCTCAGAAATGCAGATGACCCGCATGCCAGGGGCTCCATGAACTCGGGGAGAGCCACAGGCTTCAGGGCCTTGAGGTGGGGTCGGACCTGGGCCAGTCTGAACCCTCGTCCTTCTGGGAACTTGGGAAGGGAATGGCAGAAGGTGTTCCAGTTCGGAGTGGCCTGTCGAGAGGGAAGGACATTCACTGCGGAGCCGGGTGGAGGCAGGGAGAGGAGGAAGGAGGAGCGGGGACGTCTGCAAGGAGACGGAGCGGGAGCCGACGTGCAGACAGAGGCCCAAGTGAGGGGCATCCTGATTGCTTTCAGCCTCTCGGTTCCAGCGCCTTCCCCGAGTCCTGCTCTGATCCTTCCCGTAAACTGCATGAATGAGCTGAATTCATTTGGTCAATTCACCTTCCTGCTCAGGCTAACTTGAATTGGATTTTATTACAGCTAAGAAAGCTGATCATCGATGCACATGTAATCTCTCTGCACTTGACATTCTTCGGAGCCAGTTAACTAGAATCACGTCCTCTGTGAGTCGGTCCCAGCCGAGAATCACTTTTCCAGAGTCGGCCTCTGTGCTTGCCCTTGGAGGAGCAGTTAAGATCCGGAAGGGCAAAAACTAGAACACAACAGGGAAAGGAAACCCTCACGCCCTCAACGAATCCCTTTCACGTCAACGTGTTTTCCGCACGTCCGTGAAAACTCTTCTGTTTGCGCTTCGTGCTCTCACGCTTATTTGGCCCGTGTTTTTGAGATTCCGTCACACATTTTTCATGGAGTTCCTCTCCCATCGTGACAGGTTGTGAATGACCAGGTTTCTGGGCGTGGGGAAGACCGACCATCCCCAACTGCTGTGACCAGACTGGATGTTTCTTCAAAGACCCTCGAACTTCCTCTCATCCTTCGCAGGGTATGAACGGTGGGCAGAGGGGGGGCGCTGGTGCCTGCGTCCCCGTGAAAACCACACCTTCCTTTCCCTGTAAAGACGGCTCTGGCGTTCGTGCCCGAATTTGCTTTGCACATTCTTTCCTTCCGAGTCTTTTCTTTACCCTTCGCTTGGTTGACATGCTGAGAGGTCCATCTTCGCTGGCCTCTTCTCAGACCTAGTTCAGGGTTAAACTCCTGCTGGAGACCTTCCGAGATTTTTGGCCTCCCGGATGCCCTCTTGTTTTTGTGACCACAGAGTTTGGAACACAGCCACCCTCACCCCCGGGAGAACAGGCCTGTCTGCTGTCTCCTCGGTGAGAGAAATGGGATCTCAGTTTCACCCACCGGGCCAGGGAGGATTAGGTTTTGCTTCATCAACGAGAAAGCTGAATAACTTGGTTACATAGACTAGAGACTCACCACTTGCTGAACTGAAAGAAACCTGGAGCTGTCGTTTCAGAAGGGTGTGGCCGTTCCACCGTCATCTGGGGCCCAGGAACCTTGCTTGCTTTTGCTCCACCATCTTCAATACAGGACTTCTCTGCTCCGTGTGGCTCCATTGTCCAAGGTGGCTGCCACAGCTCCAGTCATCAAGTCAGCATTCCAGCAGAACGAAGGGCGAAGGAGTGCACAAAATGGCGACTCTAGAAGCCCCCACGACGACCGAGGTTTTCTGTGGCACTTGGCACAGTGACAAGCATGATGCAGGGAGCGCTCTCTGGGCACCGAGGGCTGTGCTCGGCGCTTCCCAGACCCTGTCCTGCACCGACACGCACTCGCATGCAAGGTGGACGAGAGCATCACTTCCTGTGCACTAGCTGTTAGAGGCCTGAAGGGCGGCGCTCCAGAACCAGTAACTGACAGAAAAGGACTCGACACCAGGCTCCCCTGACCCCGAAGGTGGTGCTGCCGAAGGCTCGGCAGCTGTTCCAGAGTGGGTCAGAGGCAAGTGAGGGCACGAGGGATAACGGCTCGTGTTGTCCTGAGCTGAACAACGAGACGTGTAGGGAAGCGGTGACGGGGGAAGCACTCTGCTGCTGAACGAGCAGCTTGGAGAGGGCGACGGGCCCAAGTCCTGACTCTGACAGCCGCTGTGGCTGGGGGTGCTGAAGCGGGCCACCGCTCCCTTAGGTGCACACGGAATGGCCGAGGCGCGCTGGGGAGGCCTGCCACCGGCTGCCTGAAGCTCCACCTCATGGGTGAGCCTGGGCAGTGGGGTCGCTGTCCCTGGGGACATGTTTCTGTGCTGATGCCCCTCCCCCAGTTTCTGTACACACCTGCGGACATCACCTTGTTGGGGGACAGGGTCTTTGTAGATATAATCAACTTAAGCTGAGGTCCTATTGGATTAAGGGGACCCCTGAGTCCGATGGCTGGTGTGTTTCTAAGAAGCAGGAAATTCAGACACAGATTCACGAGAGTCACAGGGAAAAAGTCCCCGTGAGGAGCGATGTCAAGACTGGGGTGACGCAGCCACAGCCAAGGGACGTTCAGGGTGGATGGCAACTACCAGAGGCTCGGAAGGGGCCAGGAGTGACCCTCCCCGCCCCAAGTGCCTTTGGAGAACTCGGGCTGCCAGTCCCAGGCCAGGGCAAGACTGTCTCCACTGTGCTGTCCAGTGAGGACACCCCACAGCGGTGGGGCCGTGTCTGTGCCCCGTCACCGCTGTCCTGTGTCCACGACATGCAGAAAGCCACTGTGTCCAAATCACGTACGCCCAGTGAGACTCCTGTCGCTGATGAGAGAACGGGGCCCTGGTTCACATCCGGGGGTCCTTCCCGTCTGTGTTTTAAAACAAGTTCCGTGACCAGGGACTGAACCGTGCTGTCCTGTGCTGCCCCAGGACGTGGGGGCGCTTTTGTGGAGAAAGTTGCCCTGCCAGCTCTCTCTTCTTGCCCAGGTTGGCTGTGGTGTCATGAGTCCGGGCTAAGGAACAAACCAGGGGATAGACCTCAAAGGGGACAAAATCCTGCTCCCGTGGGTACATTAGGGCACCTTCCCTGGCCCAAGCTCGTGTGCCTCACTCTCTCCTTGGGGGCCACCCTTTCCAGTAGACGCTCTGGGGAGCTAATTCACAGACCTCCCCTAGACGCCCAGCCTGGGGACACGCCTCCATGAGCCCAGATTCCAGAGTGATGCGGTTTAGACTCCTGTCCCCCCTGTCCCCCGACCTCATGACTCTCTCAACCGGTCACATGTTAGCTGACCCTTTGTCCTCACGCTGTCCCAGTTACCCACTGGGACAGGGACGGCAAGTTGCCTCCCGGGGAAGGGATGTGATAACCTGTGAGACAGACTGATGGACTCTTGGCTGTGGCTCCTCTGTGTCACCACGCTGCTTCCTGGGACCCATGTCACCGAGGCCCCGTGTCAGGCGCTCACAGCTGCTGTGTCTGCAGTTTCCCCCCGTCTGTGCTGTTCCCATAGGAAACCGTCTCCCTGCCCCCGGCATCCAGTAATGAGTTGCTTGCAAAAATATGGCTTTTTTTTTGTTATACATCTAAAGAAATCAATTGAGGTGACCAGAATAGAGACCAAAAGGATGAAATCAGAGTTAATGTGCTATAAGGCAGATATTTTTAACATTAAACGTGAAAAAGTAACATACAGTTTGTCAGCCCCAGTGGTATGAATACATTGAGTCAAGCGTGCTGGTCCCCAGGTCAGAAATCCTCGTGGGGTGTGTTCACTGTGCACACGTGCACGCTCATGCACACACACACACGGAGAGTGAGAATGCGTACAGGGTGTGGGGTGGCGCCTCCCGCACGCTGCGGACCGTGCAGCCATCTGACCTCACCAGACCAGTCACAGGGAAATCTGGCATGCTGACTCACATGCAGTGCAGGCCTGAGAGCCACCGTTTTGTGGAAAAATACATTAATGGGCCTATTAAAAATAATGACTTTGCACTCGTTAAGTGCCCACTGACTCCTTAAAAACGCACACTCATTTCAGCTGGATGGGCCATTAATCGGAGAATTGCCGGGACGTGCAAAATGACGTAAGGAACGTGCTTTGCTGGGCCTGCACTTGATGTGCAGACGCGGAGCGTTCAAGGGAATCGTGGCTTGTTTCCTCTGCTGAGAAGCCATCAGGGACTGAATGCGTGGTGTGGACACAGACGTCCAGCAGGCTGATGGGTGACAGTGACCGACTGCATGGTGGGTGTTCAGGTGCAGACTGAGGTGGGACGGTGCCTGGGGAAGGTGAGGAGGAGCCTGGTGGCCTCACAGGAAGTCACCCAGTCAGCGGGGTCGACCCGAGGGGTGGCCGTATGGCGGGAAGTGAGGGCGCAGCTCCCACAGGCTTGGCTCCCTTTGGCGTGTCTGCGGGTGTGGCTGGCTCACGTGTCATCATTGCTACAGGCACAGCAGGTCACTGCGACAGAGGGTCCGTGGGTGTTTTCTCTCCGAGGCGAAAAATCCTGGTCAGATCTGCCACAGAGGGCCGTCCTGCTGTGCTGTGTGTGTGCTGTGTGTGTCTGTGTTGTCCTGTGTTGTCTCTCGGTGTGTCTGTGTGTGTTGTCTGTGTGTGTGTGTGTGTGTGTGTGTGTGGGTTTCCCAGCCAGTAGCGAGAGGCCAGCTAAGGCCCTGGGAAGCGACATAAATGATTTAAGGCCCGGCGGAGTGGCCAGGGACACATCCGAGCCGCAGCCCAATCCCTGCCTCTAACCCCGGCCCCTGGAAAGGCTTCGAGCTGGAGTTGACTCAGCACGCCCATGCCGAGAAGATCCATTGACCCCGAGTTCAGTGCCGAGAAATTGAGAAATGTCCGTTTTAATGTCTATTCAATAAATACAGCATCTACCTTGCGCGGGGCTGCACAGCCCACTTCAGATCCATTACGGGATGTTCGCGGGGCTGACAGGCTGTCCCGAGGCAGCTGTGGCCGTGAGATGAGGTTAACCCTTCCCGGGGATGTAAATCACGGCTGCTGCTGGCACGGGGACCCCGGCCACCTTCTCCAGGGTACACCAAGTCACACACGGAGACACGTACATAGTAACCACAAAGTGACATTTCATGCAACAGAACAAAGAAGCAGGTAAAACAAAACGGCAGGAAATGCTATCGCTCTGTCACCGCCCTTGGGGACGGAGGCCAGATTTCTCTCGCCTCACCTGGTGTGGACGGTCCCCGCTGGGTCACCTGTGGGCGCTGATGTCTTCGAGTCAGTGCCCACTCCGGCGCTTTATGGGACAAGTGGGAGGGAATGCTTCAAATCAGCACTGCTCCAGAAGACGTCTTGAGGATGGCGATGTCGTCCTGCGGGCTGGGCAGAGGCTGCCCTGGAAACGGTCAGACGGGGTCTCCGGAGTGGCACCCAGTCCAGACTGAGGTGCCCTGGGTGGTGTGTGCTGTGACAGCAGATTGTCCCACAGGGACCATTCACCTGATGGCGAGGGGTGCCTGCTCGGGGTAAACCTCCGCGGCCGGGGGACTGATTAGCTGGTGATATTGTTGTCACATTAGCCACCATGGATGGGTCATCTCTCGTCCACCGCCAAATGGTGACTCACTTGTGGGACTCTTTCGTTTAAGCAGATGCTCATGTAACAGCCTCCAAAACCAAAGCCAGCGTTTCAGATGCGCGGAGAAGACAGCCTCAGCCTCTGCGGGGCGGCCCAAAGCGCCGTCCACGAAGCCGGTTTCACAGAATCTCGCAGGTGTTCTTTTTTCTTTGAGATTCTACTTATTTATCTTTCAAGAGAGGGGAGGGAGGCAGAGAAACGTCGATCGTCCGCCTCTCACATGGCTGGCGGATGGAACCCGCAGCCCAGGCCTGTGTCCTGACCAGGAATCAAACCGGTGGCCTTTCACTTCACAGGACGATGCCCAACCCACGGAGCCACACTGGCCAGTGCCATAGACGTTCTTCAGAAAATGGGTTTCATTGTCAAACCAGTTTCTGAGACACTAATCAAGGCCCAGCAGGCCTCCGAGGTCCTCGTCCACAATGACATTGGTACGGCGCTGTGGGACTTTGTTCCCGTTCCTCAGTCGGCCTGTGGAGGGGTGGGTGCGGTTGGATGTCGTGTCCCTTCCAAGTCACCGAGCCTACAGAAGTGGACTCGTGTGTGGAGTGTGCTTTCCCAGAATCCCACTCCAATGATCCTCTCCCGTGCTGGCCGGTCTCAGGCAGGGGGAGAGTGTGCGGTGCTCGGTGAACTTTTGACCAGGAGGTGAGTGTTCCCGCACGAGAGAGGCCTCTGTCGGAGCCCGCCTTGAAGAATGCTCGTCCGCCGCGTGGGTGCACATAGAAGGATTCCGCAGTCAACCTTGATCTCCTTTGCGTCTGAGAAAGTGCTGGCTCCCGTGCACTCTGAGAGCCAGATTTATGTGTCCCCACAGAGCGAAGTGACTTCAGTGTGCAGGTCGCCGGTGTTGAGAAATGCCAGCTTGGGGAGCAGGGGGGGTGGAGACACTGGGAATGTCTCAGCAGGAAAAATGACTGCCCGCACTGCTGCCGGCTCCCTCCGGCGTCTCTGCCCACCAGGGACAGATCCGTGTCTGGTACCCTGTGGCCTGCCCGCGGGTTGGAGGTGATTTCTTTTGCACTCTCTCATGCCCCTCCCTGAACACCCCCACACTAACACCTGTGTAAGTTACCTTTCTCCCCTCGCAGAGGGGTGAGGCGTCCCCGCGATTTTAGGCAGGGTCACCCACTGGGCGAGTGTGGGAGGAGCAGGCATTTACGGTCTCCCCTGCCCCAGGTCTGCTCTTGGCACTTTGCACACAGCCTTGGGGGGTACTAGTGCCCTCGTTCAAAACCAAGAGGAGGTGAGACGCCCCAGGGTGCGGGGCCCGTGAGCTGTGGTTGGGACTTGCACCGCGTCTGCCTGGCCTTGAAGCCTGCTGTGCCGTGTGAGGGCTGGTCAGGTGACAAAGAATGACACCTGATGTCATCTCGTTTGAAGTCTGACAAGTTCTATTACATCAGCTCTCAACGCAAAACGGATGGCCACGTGCCAAGGCCACGCAGCAGGTCAAAGGCTAAAGGGGAGAGGTCCTGGTTGCGCCTCCGTGGGACGTGCTGCCTGGGGACAGATGCCTGCTCGGGCTCTGTTTGTAACAGTCGTCGCTGCAAACACGTGATGGTCCCCACATAGTGTCCCACTGCCCCCCCCCCTCGTTTGGTCCTTGGAACAATTTTAAAAATAGGTGTTTTTATTTTCTGTGTATTCCAAATGAGGGACATAGGCCCCAAAAGGCTGAGAGACTTGACCGAGATTGACCAAGTGCTGGGTGCAATGCTGAGGGTTTGGAGCTGCCCCCTCACTCGGTCCTCGGTAATTGTCTGGGGTGGACACCGTCATCGTCCCTGTCTTACAGACGGGAAGAGTGGGGCAGAGGAAGCCAGCGTGAGGGTGTCAGGGTGAGTCCTCGGCCATCCTCTCAGCACACAGCCTGAGGGCTCCCCTACGTGCCCGGTCACCCCTCGGACTCCCGCTGCTCCGGGAGATGCCCGTGCCTCGTTCCATGTTCCACTTCTCCTTCCCACACAGCCGAGCAGCCCAAGGAAGTCAATGTGAAGCGAGAGCAAACGAATGACCAGGCCCCTTCCCTGGGAGAAGCACCACTCCAGCACGTGCCGGCGAAGGTCAGACATGGAACACCGCAGGACAGGGAGGCAGAGGTGCCCTGTGCCACCTGCTTCACGGCGGGTTCCTCCCGTGACGAGGCGGGGTGCCTGCCCTTCAATCAGAACCACAGGTTGTGGACAGCGTGGCAGCTGTGGGCCAGCTGGGGGTGCCGTCCTCGCGGGAGCTGGGCTCCCAGACTGCGCCTGAGCGTTGACATTCCGACCTGACGCCCTTGTGACACCTCCAGCTATTGTAGCAGTCTTCATTTTATCTGTGGCTTTGCTCTCGGGCTTGGGTTGAGCCCCTGCAGGTGACCAGGATAATCAGCCCCTCTAATTAGCACTCAGAGTGGTCTGGCTCCCACGGCCACCGTTAGGCGACTGGCCTGGTACACAAGACACCGAAGCTCTTGCGTTTCCTGGTGAAGCCTCCCTCCCAGGCCTGTGCCACGGGTCCTGCTTTCAACACTCTGCCGGCAGGAGACCCCTCTCCCTGCTCCCCGTGTTTGGAGAAAGCTCAGTTCCGGTGAGAAGGTCTGCGGGGTGTTGGGGACGCTGCAAATGAGACATCACGTCCGTCACGTGCCGGGTGCCTTCCGCTCTGAGGGCAGGTGCCTGAGCTGGCCTGAGCTCCCTGCCACCCTCCCCGAGAGGACGACACTCGGGAGCATGCAGGGAGCAGTGCCAAGGACAGCGGTGTCTCCGTTGCCTCTACAGACAGGCTGGGCAGGGGTGGCTGTGCACCTGCTGTGCCTGCCGGCACCGGCCACCCCGGTGCCACAGAGGAAGACGGTGTCCCCTTCTGCCCTCCCACCCTCCCCAGCAAGGAGTGAGCGGTGCGTCATCTTTTTAGGCTAATGTCGCCCTCAAAACGAACACTTGTGCTTGGTGTTCTGAGCACTCTGTGCGTTAGAAACCTGGGTCGTAGGGAGAGGGTGTGGCTTGCTCAAAGCCACAGACTTTGGATGGAGGCGCCTTCAGGTTTGGCCTTGAACCGAACGTGGGCAAGTCTGCTTCACTTTCCCACGAGGCCACACCGGCCCCATGTCCACTGAACCTGGTCTGCAAGCCGGGTGGACGCGGGGGGTCAGGCGGCTCTGTGAGTGTCCGCTCGCCGCCGAGCAGAGGGGCGGGGCTGCAGGTGGGTCTTCAGCTCCCACTTGGGCATCGAGACTCAGGACAGGCGCTCAACCCTTTGAGCCTCGAATTTCTCTGTGAAGTTGGGGAGGACATACCTTCCTGACGATCCAGGGTGGCGGGTCACACGTCAGCTCCTGGCCACTTGTGGGTGCCCAGTACACGTGCTCTCTCTTCTAGACAAGGCATGGCTGTCCTTTGAATAATGACAGCGAGCGTTCTGGGACAGGTCATAGTTTGCAAAACATGTCCCCATGTTCTTCACGGTCCCCTCGAGCCTTCTGGACTGGTAAAAATCTGAGGTGGTCAGAGATGGGTGTTTTGCTGAGTCCAAAGGGAGGAAAATTGGAACCGGTGGGCAAAGTGGGCCCAGCCCCTGGAAGGGCTCCCAGGAAAGTGGGAGTCTCCCATCTGCGTTCTGCGGCCCGTGCCCACCTGCGTGTCCGGTTCCACCCCTGCTTTCTCAGTGTGACCAGGGCGAATGCTGCTCGTCTGTGTACCCAAGTCTGCGGCCGACAGGAAAGCACGTCTCAGCCGCGCGCTTGGCAAGAGGAGGGATGGAGGCAGCCCCGCAGCTGCCGTATTTGTTTCCGTGGCAGAGCAGGTCAGGAAAATTGATCAAATTAATCATACGGACTAGCAAACATCAGGAGCAAGAGCGAGAGGCGCAGATGAGTCCTCGCTTCATTCCAGGCCGCACCTGCCCTCGTCCTAATGGGATCTGCGTGCTGGGCGGATGGGGGGAGGCGTGGCCGTGGAGATAGAGTCCCGGGAGAAATCGAACAGGAGACATCACGGGGCAGGTCTTCCTGTGCCGGCGAGGTGTCGGAGGAGGCTATTAAGTCCTCCGAGGCAGCAGGAAATCCATCTTTCTGTGTCCCCTTAGAGAATGAGTTCAGGGCCTCAGAGCACTGGGCCCTATGGCGGGTGATCCTAACTAATTTAGGCCACATTTCTTTCCTGTTGGAGAGGTGGCAGGGCCTTCACGGCAGTGGTCCTCGACTCGGGAGGCGCTCCCGCCCCCTGGGAAGTCAGTCCGGTTCTCCTGGGGGTGGGGGCGGGGGGCTCCCAGATACCATATTTCTGTAACCTCCCAGGAGGTCCTGAGGTATAGCCTGTGTGAGGCGCCGCCACCAGTGGGGGCTCTCCAGCACTCAGGTGCATCCATGTCCCCTGGGGGCTCAGGAAAGTGGAGCCTGTGGCCCGCACCTCAGCTCGGCCCAGGGGGCCTGGGGTGGCCAAGAACATTTGCTTCTTGTGGGCGCGGGGAGTGCGGGGTGGCTGGACCCAAGGCCTGGCTTTGGGAGCCACTGGCCGGAGGAGCCGGTTCTGGGTTCTGATTTTACCCCCATCAGTTTTACCCTGAACCATTCACGTGCTGTTTCTGAAATTCACATTTTTAATCTCAGAGATTTGGGGGCGCATCAACCAAGGTCCTGTCCTCGGTACTTACAAACCATAAAGCATAGGATAAAAATTAATTTTCATCTGTCTCTATTCAGATTTCCATCTTGCTTGGCGTTTAATCGATCTAGGTGTGACTATGACAACTTACCTCCAGATTTACTCATTCATTAAAAAAGTAATTAACTCCTATTAACCAATGTCACCCCAATGAATTTGATAAAAAAAGTAATTAACAGGTGCCGTCTATAGTAGGCCCTGGACAAAGGCAATGACGCGGCATGTGTGGCCCTTCCCTCATGCTACTTACACTCGGCCCGGGACCAGAGCCAACTGGTTCTGTGTGGCTTGCACGCTAAGAGCGGTTTTTGCATTTTTGAAAGATCGTATGTATGTATGTATGTATTTATGGGCAGGGGAAGGCAGGGAGAAAGAGGGAGAGAAACATCAATGTGAAAGAGAAACATCGATTGGTTCCCCCCCCACCCCATACACCCCGACCAGGCACCCGGCCCACAACCCAGGCCTGTGCCCTGACTGGGGAGCGAACCAGTGACCCTTCGTGTTGTGGGATGGTTGCCCAGCCCACCGAGCCATGCAGGTCAGGGCGGTTTTCACATTTTTAATGGTTGGAAAAAACCAGAAGAGTGTAATCCATGAACCATGAAGATCACGTAGAATTCAAGTGCCTACAAATAAAGTTCTGTGGGAACACAGGTGTGCTCACTCACGCCCCTGTTGTTAACATCAGCCAATGGCGCCACAAGGCCAGCGGAGGGAGCGGCTGTGACCGGGACTCTGTGCCCTTCATAGAAAAGTTGCTGATCGCCGTCTAGGGGAGGAGTTGAACTCCATGGTCGGATGTGCTGGGAGGGACACACGGAAGTCAGGGTGGACTCCCGGGGTGGGACCTGGAGCCTGACGGCCGCTGGCCGAGCGGATTCTCGGGGAAGCAGAGCAGCACGCCCACGGCCCTGAGCGGGGCAGTTTGGCTCTCTGAAGCCCGGGAAGAAGACCAGCTCAGCTGAGGCGCGGACGCGGGCTGGGCGGCGTTGTCATGGTCCCCGGGGCAGCAGGGGCCTGGTGTGGCTGCGTGGGCAGGTCGTGACTCCAAGTGCAGTGGCCGCCACTTAAAGGAAGGGCCGACTGCGAGGGAAGGAGCCGCTTTTTGTTGCGGTGCTGACCGTGTGCCAGCGTCGTTCCGGGCCGGCATGGTCCTCAAAAACAAACCTGTGAACGGCGCTGTTAGTGTCCTCGTTAATCCTGCTCCTCACGTCCACGCCAGAGACAGGTGGACGGTGCGAGCAGACAGCACAAGGAGGGCAGGCTGCGGCTCAGTCAGGGCACCTGGGACCGTCTCGCTAAGGGGCTGACGCTGAGAAAGGAAGACACTGCAGGTCTCGATTAGCGTCCTTTCACTGAAAGTGCCTTGGCCGGCGGCCTTGGCAGAGGTGACACTTCGGTTTGGTACAGGGGTCACGGACGCCCATGTACACACTTTCCTCCCAGGATGGTGAGCCCTTCGAGGGCAGGGACCGTACTGACCCCGTGTCCTTCCGTCTCTGACGTGAGACGCGGTATGTGGTCTGCATCACCTACAGAACACCAGCGGAATGTCAGTGCCTCTCCAGGTCACACACGTGTGAGTCTGCAGGCTCTGCCACGTGAGTGTTGGCCCGCGGGCTGCTGCCTCGCTGCTTGAAAGTTCGAGCCCCGAGCCCTGGCATTGGGGTGCGTTTGTTTATTGGGGGGAGATGGTGTCTTCCTTGTGTCTAAAACTCTTTATTTCCTCCTGATCGGTCCTCGTAAGTCTCTATTTCTGAAAATGTTTATGGGTGTTAGCCCTAAAAATAAACATTAAAAAGATCAGAAAGCCCCTTAGAAATGTGTGCACCTGCGATTTCCGTCACTTCTTTTTAAGAATAACAGGAAACCGAATGCGAGAAAGGCTTGGTTTGGTTCATACACATTTCTGGTCACGAATTCTTCAGTTTTATCAGATGCGTGTGAAGGAAAGTGAGGCCCGCAGGGGCTTTTGTGGGTCCTCGGTGACCCCTAGTCCCCTTGACTCTGGTGCCAGGGCCCCTGTTCCCACTGGGTCCCTTCCCATAGTTGCCAGGCAACGCAGCAAGCCGGGCCTCACCCGGCAGTGAGGCACCCGCGGCCACCGTCACGTCCGAGCTTATCATCACTATTTAACGAAACCTCGGCCCAGGCCTGTGTTCTGCCCAGTGGGGTTCTCTCTCTGGGGAAAATGCTCGTGTAGATTTCCCAGGAAACAAATCTATTCTCTTTTCTTAGAACAGACCCCGCTTCAGTCTGTAAAGGAAAGCAGAGGTCCAGGGCAGGCAGGAAGGGACTGAGGGGAAGACACAGTGGAGGCCGAGCCTGGAGCCGGGGCGTCCTCAGATGCGCAGGGGACGGGGGACGGCGTGGTGGCCGCTGCACAGCTGCAAAGGCGGCGTGTTGCTGAGTGCCAGTGTGTGGCCTGCACCTGGGTGACAGGAACTGGGTGCCCTCAGGTTCCCTGCTGGGATGGCCTCGGCAGGCAGGATTTTTGTTTCTTAGAGTGTTAGGGATTTTGTGTCTCATTCTTTTTCTAACTCAAATTTTATCGTATTGTTTTCCATTGCCATTTATCCCCCTCCCCCCACAGTCTCCACCCCGTTGTCCATGTGGACCCACGAGCCCTTTTCCCTTTTTGCTCCATCCCTCCACCCCCAGCCCCCTCCCTCCAGCTGTCATCTGCCCCCCATCTATGGGTCTGTCTCCAGTTCGCTTGTCAGTTCAGTTTGTGCGTTAGATGCCACATACGACCGAACTCATGTGGCATTTGTCTCTCTGACTGGCTTTTTTCACTCAGCATAATGCTCTGCAGTCCATCCATGCTGCCGCAAAGGGCGAGATTTCCTTCTTTTTTACGGCCGAGTAGAGTTCCATTGTGTAAATGTCCCACGGTTGTTCTGTCCACTCATCTAGTGATGGGCACTCGGGCTGCCTCCAGATCTTGGCAACTGTAGATAACGCTGCAGTGAACACAGGGTGCTCATGTTCTTTCAAATTAGTGTTTCGGGTTTCTTTGGTCTAATTCCTTTCTAAAAATATTTTATTTATTTATTTGTTAGAGAGAGGGGAAGGGAGGGAGAAAGAGAGGGAGAGAAATATGGATCAATTGCCTCTCACCTGCCCCCAACTGGGGACCCAGCCCACAACCCAGGCAAGTGCTCTGACCGGGAATCAAACCTGCAACCCTTTGGTTCACAGGGTGGCACTTAGTCCACTGAGCCACACCAGCCAGAGGTTCGGTCACACTCTGGCTAACAAAATCACAGGCCCAGTCCCTTGGTCCTTGTCACTGCTGGTAAATGCCTGAGGGTTTGGGTGGTGGGCAGGACAGACGTGTTCCATCAGGGCCCGAGTGCGAGTGGACCAGGCGGTGCAGCACATGCTCATTAAGCTCATAGTGTGTGTCCCTCGCTGTTCCAGGGGCTCTGGGAGCCCCGATGACGGGTACGTTCCAACCGGCGCTGTCATGGGCGCGGCTCATCCAACACCATAAGGAAGTAATCACTGAGTTTGTGGGGTGCCTGGGCCGGCACGGGGATGGGCCCGCTGTGGCCCTTCTCCAGTCCACACGGCAGCGTGTTGTCTTGTCCGCGGTCACACAACCTGCTCTGGGGTCTCCGGCTCCACACCAGCAGGCCTGGGGCCACTGCGCTCGCTCTTCTCTCTGTGTCTCCAGTGCTAGCACGCGTGACCCTGTCCCCTCAGCCGTCTGGGCTGGGCTTTCGTCTGCCATCGCCCAGGGGCTGCCGAGCCCCCGACAGTGTGCCTAGTGCCCGGAGAGAGAGAGATGGGCCTGGAGGGCTGGCGAACAGCACGGGCAAGGTCCCTGCCCCACAGTGTGTCAGTTCAGTGGGACAGGAGACAGGCAGGCAGCCCAACAGGTAAGCTCACAGGGGAGCAGGCACGCGGGCAGCACTGGTCACTTCTGCGGGTAGAATATTCTACGAGGAAAATGAAGTGGGATGAGAGGACGGAGACAGAGTGACTCACACCAGGCCACCTGTGACAGGCCCCGAGTCTCTGACCCCCACCCAGGGACATCCCAGAAAAGCCGGACTCTCCCTGCGCTCCCTCCGTCCCACCTGGGATTCAGGTCACGTCGTTTGCTGGTTGGGGTCTCTCTGACACCCCAGTACAGTGTTTCCTTTAGAACACGCTGCTGTCACCTACGCAGCTGGACCGTCTGTCACTTCCCCGGGCCCAGTGCTTTGACTCGTGTCCACAGTGTGACAGCGGCAGCGGAGCCTGGCCCTGCACCACAGGACCCAGCTCCTAGCAGGGACGGCAGCAGACCCGCAGGCCTGGTTTCTCCCTGTCTTACGGCCCCGAGGAGAGGAGAGCCCCTTGTGGAAGCCTCCTGAGTTCCATTGCCCGCCCCTCCCCTCCTCCCCGCGTGATGCCCAGTTGTGCGTAGAAAGGCAGACACTGCTGGAGAGGCAGAGGGACGCTCCTGTGAAAGGAGAACCAGGAAGACACAACCACTAACAAGCATTGAAAACAGGCAGAGCCCACCCCTGCACAGAGCCTTGCTGACAAGCGCTATTAAATATTAATTCTGCAGACCGTGGAGACATCGTTAGACAAACACACGTACACTGATGCTGGATGCGCGCCGGCCGGGCGAGTGCCGTGCGCACGGCGGTGGGCGGGGTGCGGCCTTTGTGCAGAAGGCGATCCCCGGCTCCCGTTGAGGGTGTCCTTGCACATCTCCCAAGTCCTTGGTGCCTTTTTGGTTATTTGTCTTGTCCTTTCCTTCCACGTAATTGGAAAGACGATTTCAGGGAGAAAGAAGGGAGCTTCCTGGGTGAAGGCCCCCAGGCCCAGGTGTAAACACCTCACATTCACATGGTGTCCTCCCAGACTCAGGGAGCCGGTGCCGGGCACACGGCGTTCAGGGAGATGCGACATGGGGCCCCCTCGGGCCAGTTACTGCTCCTCTCCCACCTCTTCTCTGGAGACTCTTTAAATAAACATCCTCCACGTTGAGGAGGAAGACATTCTAACCCGCAGACCAGCAAGTGCATCTGTGCAGTCTGGCCTGAACCTGTGGGCGCACTTGACGTGCTGTGAGTCAGAAGGGATGGCTGCACTGTCTTTAGGATCAGAGAGCCATGGAGGCCCCACGGGGCATCCGGTCCAGGGCTTCTCTGGCCCCAGGGCCCTGGGGACATTGTTGCTCAAACATGGCAGCCCATCCGCCGCCATGCCGTCTGACAAGCTCCCTGGTCACACCAGGGCTCTTGAATCCACTCCAGTCTGACCTCACATTCTGCCAATGGGGAAATGGAGACGCCGACATGTGACCACCATTCACCCAGGGTTCCCCGTTTGCTAAAGGCTGAGGGTCCAGGGCCTGGGCCCTGCTTGCCTGGTGATGACTACACTCGGAGGGACGGGGCATGGCTGGGGCTGAGACAGAATCCCAGGGTGGGGCTCCGTGTGCCCCTCATGTCACCAGTGAGCTGACCATGGCGGCTCCCGCAGGGTGTCGGAACCTTCTGGAACAGGTCAAGTGTTGCTGGCCTCCTCTCGGGAAATCTTGGTTCTGCAGAAACACAGCAGGGTTCATGCTTCCAGGGCTCCTGGAAAGTGCGTCACTGTGCACCATGCCGATCCAGGCCCCTGAGCCGTCCGGAGCCTCTGGCCTTGGTGAGTCCCACCCTCCATCATAAACATGAGCCATGGTGTTTTCTGCTCCCTGGACAGAAAGACAGACACAGTCCAGGCTGCCTTCATGGTAACAGATCCATTCGGATCTCTTCTGCCTTTAAAAGCAGTTACAGTGGAAACATTTCTGTGAGCCTGTCTACATGCAGGCGCTGTGCCTGGTGAGCCTGTGGGGGTGCGGGTACTGGCTCCCTCGGACCCAAAGGTGTCGGCGTTGGGGCGTGCGTCCACCCTGGGTGCTGGACCTGGGACACGGGGAGGGCCCAGCGAGGGCTGTCAGGTCCAAGCAGGGCAGCGGTGCCAGGAGCCGCCCACCACGCCTCCCGGAGCTGCGGCTCCTGCACCCGCACACCCAGGATACACAGCCCGGCTCCCCCGACGGGCGCGCTCAGCAGAGGGGGCGCTCCGCTGTGGTTTTGCATACAATTACGGCGATGGCACCATTTTTTTTTTGAAACAAACTGTCCATAAATGTCACGGAAAATCCGGGTCTCCTTTTATTAAAACTGAAAAATGTGTATAAATGTAAATAACAAATGACTGATACAGGGATAGGAACACCGCAGCCGTGGCTGGCATCCCTCTCTCCCCTCTTTCTTCCTCTCCTCCTCATGTAATTTGCATTAATAAAGAGGCTGTTCCTTGTCGGAATGCGTTTCATCCGGTTTAAAATCCCAGGGCGATCCACTAGGAAGAGCTTTGGGAGAGTCCAACTGTCAGAGCCGACAAGACAAATGAATCCCCGTGTCAGGAGCGTGTGGTTCAACAATGACAGATTGAGAAGAACTGTCCCCCTCTCGACAGGCGGGCTTCATTTTCAAATTAATAAATCTGAATAAAATATTTTTCCTTTCATTACGAGCGGAGCCTGTTTGACAGTTCCCGTGACAGGAGGGAGTAGCAGTGTTGATGAGAAAGGTTCGCCTGAGTCCCACCTGGGCTGTTGCTGCGTTATTTTTACCTGCAATCTTCCCGTTCGCCTGGCTCCTGCCCTTCCTCACCTCCCGCGCTCCCCCGCTCCCCTCCCCTCCTCCCGTCCTCTGCCCCCCCCCCCCGCCCCGTGTTCTTGGCTCACGGTTCTTCCCTCCGTTCCTTCCCCTTCAGTCTTCCCGCTGTCTGAAATGTCACCCGCTCCTGCTTTTTGCTATTCTTTTTATTCACCTGCAGGCTATTATGTTTCATTAAAGGCCAGAGTACTATTTCAGGAAGGGAGGGAGGGAGGGACGGAGGGAGGGAAAGAGGGAAGAGAGAGAGAGGAAGAGAGAGAGAGAAAGGAAGGAGGAGAGAAAGGAAGACATTTACCACTAATTACTGTGAAATGTTCTCTTCACTCCTGAGATTGTTTATCCCTGGTGATGTCGTGGGGACAGCTCACGCCCGGGCTGGAGGGAAGAGTGGATTTCTCTATTTTGTAATGGCCCCTTCGGAAGCAACCCTCATCATTTCCTCTTCTCACACATGCGTGCACACACACACACACACACACACACACACACACAGGCCTCGCTTCCAAACAGACAGACGGATATAAACACGTCTGTGGCCCATGTTCCTCCTAAACCCAGAAGGACAGCCTGGCAGCCGGGACACACAGGCCAGCCGTCATGCGAGCGGGTGGGGGGCTGCGCCTCCCCGATAACGGGGGAGTGCTTTCTGGGAAACTGTGATTGTTACAGAACTGCTGTGGAGAGAAGGGGCTTTTGGACAACACGGGGTCCGTTGCAGCATTTGATGGAGAATCCAGTGCAGCGGGCCGCTGCAACGCACCCGCACTGCAGCCCGAGACCCACTGAGTCGGAGAGAAATGAATCGGAGTGCTGCCTTCATTGCTCCCCAGTTCCCAGCCTCAAGTGCGAACAGCCTGGAAGGAAGGAGAGAGACCCGCCAGAGCCATCAAGGGGAAACGGAGCCAGAGATCCTGGGGTGCTCGCTGCAGGGGCCAGGCCTGGTTGGCCGAGTTTGGCACAGGTGTTGCCCCTGCCCTGCCCCATCCCGCAGCGAGGAGTTAGCCCACAGCGCTTCTCTGCAGGGGGCCGGGTCACACTTCAGTATTGGGCTTTGCATCCGGTATCCAAGGAGAGTCTGCCTCCCCTCCTCCCACCAGTCTTTGAGAACCCAGGGTGGAAAGGCACCGAGCTTGTGTTTGGGAAACGCAGGTGGAATTCTCAAGGGGCAGTCTGTGGTCTCCAGGCCTCGGGAAGAATGAGAGCATGTGTGCATCGTGTTGGCCTTGGACCTTGACATGAGTTACTTCCGTGGAGGATTTAAGACAAAGGCAAAGTGAGGAGAGCTCTCTGAGTGCCCGCCCGCACATGAGGAAGGCGCCCTGCACCAGCCCCGAAGCAGAGTGTGGTGCTCCGTTTCCCAGAGAGGCTGCTGGAGCTCTGTGTTGCCGAAATCCCAGGTTATCCAGCAGGAGAGATAGAAAATCCACCCACTGCAAAGTCCAATGCAGTCGTCTGTGGGGAGACGGGGGGAAGTCTGATGGTCAGCGTCCGGGTTCCGGCGGTTCTCCCCCAGGCTGTGGCGGCTGCTTTATGCAGTGTTTCCTGAGCCCTACGTCCCCCACAGAGAGAAAACATCCTTCCGAGGCCGTCCCGTGATTCCAGAGCCCAGCATCATGTCACCTGAGGTCAGTGTCTCAGTAGCTGTCGTGATGCCCTAGGAATACAAGAAAAGAGAGGTGGGTGTTACGGGATTTTGTACATGCAACTCACTCACCTGATGTTCACAACTACCCAGGTGGACAAGCTGGGCGTCACCGTCTTCTTGCAAAGTCACGGGACACCGAGTGCCGGGTGAAGTGCCATGAGTGGAAGAGGGGGATCGGTGTCTCTCCTTATCCCCCTTGCGTGAGACTGTGCTTCACTCTGCGGTGTGTTTGTGCGTGTGTCTGTGCGTGCATGCATGTCTCTGTGTACAGGCTTACATGTCTATGCACACATGTAAATCTGCCTGTTCGTGTATGTGCATGTGTAGATGTCCTCGGGTGGATCACACACGAGTAGAGCTAACTACTGTCAACTCTGTCATGGTTGGAAGTTCTTGCTCTGGGGTCTTCTTACCTTGTTTTCTCTTGCTGATTGCCTTGTGGCTGCCCCTCACAACACTGGGCTGGCCAACAGGTCTGCTCAGTTTTTCCTGTGCGACGGCTCTGGCAGTGCTTACTTGTATTTAACTTCGTCCGAAATAGTTTTGTTAGATTGTGTTGTGGCAGCTGTCCTATCAGCGTGCGTTTAAAAAAAACTTATCAAAATTGGTGAAGTTTTGTGTAGCCATTTTAGTATTGAAGATGGAAGAAAATAAGCCACATTTTTGTCGTATTATGCTTTATTATTTCAAGAAAGGTAAAACGCAGCTGAAACACAGAAAGAGATCGGTGCAGTGTGTGGAGAAGGTGCTGTGACTGATCAAACGTGTCAAAAGTGATTTGTGAAGTTTTGTGCTGGAGATTTCTCGCTGGACGATGCTCCAGGGTCAGGCAGACCAGCTGAAGTTGATAGCAATGCAATTGGGACATTCATTGAGAACAATCAACATTATACCACGTACTCACATGATCCAAACCAATAAAGTCATTGGTGATGATGAAAAATGTTTCTTTTTATTTTAAGGAAAAAACCATACGGACTTTTTTGGCCAATCTCTCTCCCATTTTACTTCTGGATAATATTCAAGTGGTTAAGAAACAGCCACACCAGGCCCATCACTGCCCTCCAGCAAAGTGGCATCATTGATTATGGGGGGGAGGCCCCCACAAAGTTTGAGGTCCCTCACAGCGGTAAAAAATGCCCATGGCGTTGAAGGAGGATACAGAGATCCTAACAGACAAAGTGATTCATGTGTTTGTTAAAGACGTGACTCACTTTGAACTGGGTGAGGACGTGGAGTCGCGCCCTGTGTGGGTCGGGAGCTGGTTCCTCACTGGACACGCATGAGCTTTCCTTGGGTGGCCCGCTTCCTGGCATGGAAGCCGCACTGGTAAAAATGGGTGGTGATCGTTTTCATAGGAGCGTTCTGGAGACCCTCGAGGGTAGTGCGACACCTCCCTTACACGGTATAACCTTCAGGCCGTCACAGAAACACGGCTGCTTTTTCCTGCTCGAGTCAGACGGAAAAGGAACGGGTGAGTGAGTGAACACACGGATGAGTGCAACGGCCCGTCTTCAGGACAGACACCTGAGGAGGCGACGTTGGTCTCCTTTCACTGCTCAGTGAGGACGCCAAGGGTCGAAGGTCTGGGATGGTCCCAGAACCACCCCGGGGCCGACTCCTCGATGTCTCTGTCTGAGGTTCTCGCCACTGTGACGCTTCATCATGTGCCGCATCAGGTTTCTGCAAGGGCAGAGCTTGCTGCTCTGGGGTTGGGTCTTCTGAGTCCCGGAGTGGACGAGCACCGTGGCTTACCCTAGGTGATGCCCGAAGGGGCAGCTTGTGTTTGGTGCGAACCCACACTGGAAGTGGGGAGGGGCCGGCCACTGAAAAGAGCGAGCAGGTCACCCCTTCTGTGGCTCACTTCAGACTCGTAGGTGTAAACTCGTGGTTCACTAAGCAGACGTTGCTCCAGGCTGAGCATGTGTCTTCACAGGCACAAGGCCACTCTCGCTGCCAAGGGCAGCGGAAGCAGACGTGCCCAAGCTCTGCCACAGGCATCGGGCCACATGGGCCGCCTGTCCTGTCCCCCCACCAGAGGCCCGGGAGGCAGCTGGAGGGAGGAGCAGGTGGTGTACCCCCACGTGCTCCGGGCTCCTGTTCGGGGCCGGGCTCCTCGGGACTCAGACATGCCCTCGAGGAGCAGGAGTCTCTCGACCCCTGGTCTGCGCTGGGCTCCCCGGGCCCCCTCCCAGTGCTGTGGGCAGCTATTGGGGGTGGGGGTTCGTGGGAGGTGGGCCTGTGTGAGGCTCAGAAACAGGAGAACGGGGTGGGAAGGCACAGGCCTTCTGACAAGGCGGCCCTGCCCGGCGGTAGACTCCCCTTCACATTATTTGTTTGTGGGTATTTTCACTCACATTGAGTCACCCCCTTTTATGTTAATGACCCTGCCATTGCTGTCCTGGGAGGCTTTGCTGCCATTGGAGCCCCCGTTTCCACCGTGCCTCTAGGCCTTTGTGTCACTGGGGCCAGAGTCACCTTCCCCTGTGTTCCTGTTGTCACAGTCTCGCTCGGGGCTCAGCTCCAAAGCCCGTCCTCCCCGAAGCCTCTCCTGGCCTCCTCTGTACAGCGCTTCTCCATGTTGCAGGGTCCTTGAACCTGTATGTCACGGTGGTCATTGTAGGATGACCGTGAGCTCAGGGCCGAGGACCCGTGGCCCTGCCTTCACACAGGCGTGGCCCAAGTGGTCCTCGCTCGTGGCCCACGAGGCTCTGCGCCCAGGGGCAGACCTACTGGCTGGTCACTTCCTTCCGGAGGTCAGCACATCCCCACCTACCCTGCAGGGCAGGCAGCCCCCTGTGGGGCACTCCACCGGGTCGGGGCTGCCTGCTCACAGGGAGCGCACCCCACAGCCCTCCATGGGCGCCAAGCAGTGACAAGCAGCCCCTGCCTTCCCAACCTTTGGCAATTCTGTGACCTTTGCGGGATCCACTTCTCATCCCTTTAATCTTCTTGTCGCTACCCTTGCTCACCTCCAGCGCCAACAGCAAGGAGACCGGGCTCTGACGTGCAGAAATGTCACCGAGCAGGGGCAGGCGCATTGTGGGGCCCAGTGCGGCCTCATGCACCCTTCGGGGATTCACAGTGAACACCCCTTGGTGATGGAATCCGAGAGCGTCTCCGTCTCCATGAGATGGTGTCAGGTATTTTCTCCTAGAGCGGCCGTGAGCAACACGCGGGACAGGACAGCCTTCCCTTCTCCGTGCTCAGGAGCCTGGCATTGCCGATCCCGCAGAGGGACACTGCCACCTCAGAGGGGGCCGCCAGGCCTCCTTCTGTGACCCCGCGCTGTGGCATGTGAAAAGTCTCCCGTGAGTGCTCTGTAAGCGTTGTCCTCTGCATCCCCTCTGGGTCTGTCCGGTACCTGGAATTATTAAAGCCGATGATTGTAACCATTAACCTGAACTCTGAAACACGGTCGAAAATCATGTGTACATTTTTAGTAATTGGGTGACTTTGCCAGTGAGAGAGAGAGAGAGTCACTGCTTCGACACGTAATGGGCGCTTTCTGTGTCCCAGGGTTGGAGTGGCGAGGGAAGGTGGGTGCAGGGAGCCAAGGGAGGGCCGAGGTCCCATCTGCGAGGTCTGATCTTCTGAGAGTCTGTTGTAGGTACAGAACTATCCAGGGGAATTTTGGTGATGTTTGGTCAGAACCCGTGTTGTTACGCTCGTTCAGCTCTCTGTCCCGTCTCACCCCCGACCTCTGCTTTTCTCAAATAGCACCAGGTTGGCGCTGAGGCAAAAAGACACAAAACTACGGTTAAGACGTGCAAGGACAGGAAACGACATAGTGGGGTTCGGTGAACCTGGAGGCCCTGTGTCTGAACGAGACCCGGGGGCCCCAGCTCTGTCTCCCCCACTGGACCCCGGGGCTCGGGGGGCACGGACCACCGCAGGACATCTCTCCTTTGCCAAAGTGTCTGAGAAGCACAGCATTAAATGATGGCGTGGGGACAAACAGGTGATCACACGTACACCGAGCTCCGGACGGAGTGCACAAACCAGCCATCGCTGGATGCACAACAGTCCACACACCAAAGAAACGCTGAGTAAGAAGGGGGCACGGGGGACTTGGCCACAGCTCCGAGCACTGGCCGGACTGGAACGTGTGGGAAGCAGAGAGGAGCCTGGAGGAAGGTTATGGGGAGACTTGGAGTCAAGAAAATGTAAGATGTGTGAGGATAACGCACCGATCTCTCCCTACACTGGGGTATTTGAGAAGGTGACATGTCGGACGTCATCCTGGAGGGGCAGGTGAGGGTCACACAGCGAGAAGTGCCGAAAGTCAGGCCGACAAAAATGGATTTTATTTAGATTGCTTTGTACTGGATGTGTCAGTATCCCCCAAAGAGGCAGCCTGTACCAGCCAGTCCATACACCTTCCTGGGTGGCCTTATTATTTTATTTTTGGTGACTTTCATGCAGTCTCTGATTTATGAACCAACAGTGACATCTACCACTCGTTCTGGCTCCGCTCGGCGAGTGTTCTTCACGGGGCGGCCCCGTCTCAGTCCCGTCCACAGCGCACCCGGGCCCCCGGGCCTGCCCTGACAGCTGACCATGAGACACCCCTGGGCACTGTCTGCGGCCAGTCACCCAGGAATGACACGGTCTGCGGATCCAGCTCTGGCTGTGCAGCCACGCTGGGCCTTTGTGCGCAGGCCAGCGGCACCCTCCTGTCTTTGCGACCGGGTCACGCCCGGACAGCTCAGAGCTCACCATCACTGTTTTAATTCACACAACAGCAAACTAAAGGCCACCGATAAAGTAACCGATGGAATGACGAGTGTCTTCCGAGAACCCAAAGACCGGTAGGTTGTGTGCGAGGAGACTACAGGGTGTCACTGGCCTTGGGATGGAGGGAAAAGAGCTACCAGACATCCAAAGAAAAGGTCAGAAACTCTTCGGAACGCACCTGTGACTAGGCCTCAGAGAGGGGAACGCCGGTCCAGACAGAAGTTACTTGGTTGAGGACTGTTTGACTCCGTGAAACAGCCCGAGAGGGTGTGCCCTGCCAGGCGGCAGAAGGGACAGAGTAGTGTTTTGCCATTAGACCTACGTAAAATGTTTCCAGAATGAGGGTTGGTTTAGAATCCACGAAAAGCGAACGGCTGGCAGGGACGTCCGCGATGGGCCGCAAGGCGGCAGAGGCCAGGCCAGCAGCCCTCGCATCCTGTAAGTGGGGCCAGTTCAACCTGGGCCTGGCTCCTAGGTGTGCGTTTTGGGTTAAATCATGTGCCGGGACGCAGCGGTTTCCCAGAGATGGGACGTGGATGTAAGAAGACCATCTGCCAGGTTACCAAGCAACGCCGAAAAGGCTGTGAGTGTCTGCGCCTCACCTTTAGCCTGAACTCTGAAATCCCATCGCTGGCACTACCTGTCCCACCACCGAGACTGCCCCCTCGGTTCTTCCTTGCTGAGTCCGTGCGAGGGGCCTCTGGGTCGTGCGGTGGGGGCCCCGATGGTGCGCCGAGGGTTTTAAAACGCCGGCCGGCAGTTTCTCCTTGCAGGTGTATTTTTAAACATTGGCACCTGCGTTATAACAACGGAAAAATATCTGCATTATTTTACTACTTATCAAGTGCTTTTGTATACATTTACCGTAAAATTTTATTAAAACCTTATATGGTGACAAAAATTTGTGTCTTAAAGTGAAGAACAAAAGGCCCAATTACTCGACCAAGAATCCACCCCCCAGGACGGCCCCCACCAGAGCTGGAGGCTGGCCCTTCCGGCCCAGGTCTCACCCGCTCTCCAGGGCACTGTGGGACTTCCACTCGCAGGCGAGGCGGCGGCACACTTTCCGTTGAGGCCCGCAGCTTACTTTGCGCCTTGGTAGTGAATGGAGAAGAGTCAGCGACTCCTAAGTGGAGTCCGCAGTGTCTACAGCCAGAGAAGGTGCCAGAAGAATAAAATGTGAAAGTCTCTCAGGAGTCAAAGGTGACCAGTTAAAACCCACGACTCTCCAGTGGACTAATTCCTGTCCAATAAAAATAGTTCCGTTTTTTAAAATGCCCAGAGCATTTTTTTTAAATCCACCGTCATTCAGGACTCGTACGTGGGCTGAATGAGCAGATGAGGCAGGTGCGGCCTCACCTTCCCCGCCCGCAGACCAGAGTGCACGGTGCATCCTGCTCTGCCTGCCGGCCCAGCGGCTGGACAGGTGAGTGAGACGGCCGGCGCCCTGCCCTGGAGGGGACGCCAAGTCGGTCAGGCCTCAGCATCCAGGTGCTGCTGCCCTCTCAGGGCCCAGGCGCCTCCCCAGCTGGTGGGAGGGAGAGTGGTCACGCTGTCTCTGAAAGGGAGGCGACCCCACGATGCACAGCCCGGTGACAGCCTTCCTGCCCCGCAACGCCGGTTAGTGTCTGCTGGTGAACAATTAGCCTTCAGTTCAACTACTTTTAATAACACGGACGGGCTGCCCTGGCCGGTGTGTCTGGTTGGTTGGAGTGTCTCCCATGGCAGGGTGGGGAGGGTTGCCGGTTCGACTTCTGGTCCAGGTGCATGGAAAAGGCAGCCCATCGATGTTCCTCTCTCGTGTCCTGTCTCCTCGTTCCCCTTCTCTCGCAATGAAAAAAAATGTTCTCGGGTGAGGATTAAAATGATGATGATGATGATGATGATAATAATAATCGGTAATCAGGTGCTCGTATCAGACAAAAAGCGTGCTGGAATCACACCGAGGCCTGAGGGTGAGGGTTTCAGGAGCCGCTGACCGTCCCCCTTTAACTGAGCCACAGAAAACAGTGTCCAGCCAAAGGCACTGTCTCAATTCAAGGGTGTGAATGGTGGCATTATGCGCGTATCGCATTAATTTGGGACGGGCTGGTAAGGGGGCTGAAGAGCCCCATTTTCTCTGCTCAGCCCGAGCTCCTGCATCTATTTTTAGCTCTTGGCTGCCTGGAGACCGGGTCTCTGGAAAGTGCTGGGCACCGAGCTGAGCCTGGCGAAGGGGAAGCTTCAGCTGCTAGAGTCAAGGCCGGGCTCCCGCATACATGCGAAACACGGGTCTCCCTGGTCCCCAGAGCTGGACCCCTGGTGCCCACAGGACCCCAAGCCAGCAGGCCTGCACGGTGAAATCCGCTCGGACTAACTCGAGGAGAGCCGAGTGATCCACACGGGGGCCTGCGAAAGTGCAGGAAGTGAAGCAAAAACCCAGCTGGAGTCCCGGCGCCCGCTCCTGGCTCCACAGGCTGCCAGAGCCACCGACGGGGACAAGCCGAGGGTGGAGGAGTAAGATCCCGATTCCACTCCCGCGTGACTTGGAGCTCCCCACGTTCATGAGATTTCAGGCAGTAGGAGAGGCGCTGGAAATGACACAGGCCACCTTGTGGGCGGGCTCTGCCAAGAGGCGCGCCTGCTGGGGATGAGACGGGACAGGCCTTCCTTTCACGGCGCTGAGCCCTGCTCCTTCCTGTCCCGAAAGCAGCCTCCACACCTGCCACCACCTTCCGTTCCTAGGAAGACACTCCCATCGAGTTGCTGACGTCTTCGTTTTGAAAGAATTTGCCCATTTTAAAATGTTTTGACAATTCTCTTCTGAGCAGCAGCCAGCGTCCTGGGGGCTCACGATATCCCAGGTGAGGGCCCCCCCCTTGGTCAGCGCTCAGAGAAGGTGGCATAGTCGTGTTTCATCAGAAACCCGGTGTCCATGCCCTGCGGTGCCCGTGACGATTTTAGAATTGAAATACGTCCCCTCGCCGGTTTCAGAAACATGACGGAAACCTACGACTTTGTGCAAATCTGTGGCTTTATTGCTGCAAGTGTGGGGTAAATGACTCTCCCCTGACCTCCCACGGTTATTGACGGGGCAGTGAGTAAGGTGCCGCCGGTTACATAAGTGATGCGTCCGTGTGGAAACAGGTGTCAGGGAAGGCGGCGTCGTCTGAAGGAGCTTTCTATGAAACATGAGAAATGTATTTTATACACGTAAAAGATGAATAATTACAAAACACAGGGAGCATATAAACACTGGCTTATGGGCTCTTTTGGCTTTTTTAGGAAATAATTTCCCATAAGGATGCAACTTACCATGAGAACCATGAGACAAGGTGGACCCCCGACGCACGGCCACATTTTTAAGTTGAAACATGAAGATACTTGAGTTGGACAAACAAGAACTTCCAGGAAGTGTCTGCGTCTGAGGCGTGTGCCACCTGCATTCAAAAGAGCCCCCGAACAGATTCTGGAAAGTTGAGATGATAACGTTTTTCCTCAGGGGTCTCTCTCAGCTGTCAAAGGTTCCCCTCTTGCTCTGGTGAGAGCGCGCACTGCTCGCCGTCCCCAGGACAGAGAGCTTTAGACCCCAATGCCCTTCGCCCACACCCAGCCCAGCAGCCCTGCTTCCACAGGCCGTTCCAGGGGGACTGCACGCCGAGCCACTGGGCCGGAGCCCCGTGTGACGTTGGCCTGGGCCGGGCCTGGCGGGTGGCTATGGCTTCGGGGCGGAAGTGGTACCTGCCTGCCAGAGAGGGCAGAGGTGACTGAAACCTTCGGCCCGGAGCCCTCTCCCTTCGGCCTGTGATGACTGCGGGGCCGGAAGTCCCCTGGCAGTGACGTCCTTTGATGCTGTCACCCAGGACGGCAGCACACTGCATCGCCCTGTGCCGTGCTGGCAGTGGCAGCTGGGACCGCGTCCTTAGAATCGTCCAGCTGCTGAAGAGGTGTCATCGGGAGAGGGTAACGAGGTGGCTTCACAACGCGTGTTGTGGGTGAGCGCGAGATCGCCCCGGACAAGCTCGCGGGCTGTTGATCCCACCGCAGAAAGTGCCTCCTCGGGGGGTGCTGCCACGCCTGTCTTTGCTCTGGGGGCCCCTTCTGTTCGGGTCTGTAGGAACGTGCACACACTCCTACACGCGTGTGTCCCACACCGCATGCCACCTGCCACCGCTCATGGACACCTGGGCCGCTTCCCGCTCGGGGCCACGGACCAGCTGCGAGCATCGTTCTGTGTGGCTTCGGTGGCAGCACACCCCCACGCCCCCCGTACAGCACCCACTCCGCTTCAGTACAGGCAGCTGAGCGGCATTCTAAAGAAGCCATAGGAGGTCACACCGTCACCAAGAGTGTGTGGGACTGCTGTGTCACTGACACCTGGGCCCGCCCTCCCTGCTGTCCTTCTGGGGACTGCAGTTCTTCCAGTCACTGTGGCGTCGGTGCGCGTTTCTCGGATGGGCAGGTGGGGAGCGCCCCTTCTCGTGCTTGTCTGAGGGTGTCCGTGTGTGCCCGGCCGCCGTTTCAGGGTCGGGGAGGTGCTTGCCGTCTGCTCCTTTGTGCGTCTTTGCTGTTTCAGACGTTACCAGCGATTGCCAGTGTGCCCAGGTCTCTTATTTTAATTATGCATTAGGCATTGTATTTCATAAAATGCATTTCTCCAGCTCCTGAGAAACTCGTGTGGCCTCTTGTATTCTGATAATGTCCTGAAATGATATTGATTCTTTTATCACAAATTTTGATTTTTAAAGTAATTATTTTGTTAATGTTGTCACTGCTTTAAAAAATTAACTTCGATCCTCCTGATTTTCCTCCGGCGGGCCCTTTTTGTTCCTATTTCAGTGACTCTCTTCTTTGCAGATTCTTGTTTAATCTGCTCTTTTCCCCCCCAGATCCTTGAGAGTGACACTTAGTTCAGGCATTTTTCTCTCCTTACGTACGTGTTTAGTAAGGGACTCACTCACTTTCCCTCTAAGATCGAACTTCATCCCATAAAATTTGATTTGTTATGTTCTTGTAATCATTCAGTTCAAAATACTTTTTAATTTCCTTCAGGATTTCTATTTTGACCTGTGGGTTAAGTAGGAATATATTGCCTGATTTACAAACGTGGGGATTTTTCTGTTTGGTTTTCTTTTTGCTTTTGTTTTGTTTTTATTCTTAGTTTGATTCCACTGTGGTCAGGCACTTTGGAATTTTTTGAGACTTGCTGTCTAGCTCAGCCAATGGCCACTTTTTGTAACTTCTGATTTACACCCAGGACACCGGGTTCAACGTGGTTGTGGGTACAGGATTCTCTTAATGTCAAGTAGGTGAAGTTCGTTCGTTGTGTTTTCAAACACTTCATTCCTTTAGCGATTTTTGGTCCTTTTTTCTCAATCAGTTACTGAGAAAAGTACGTTACAGTCTCCAACTATGATTGTAAATTTGTTAATTTTTTTCTTATATTTCTTTTCATTTTTGTCCCATTTTTGGTCTTTCCCTCACATTATTTCTTATGTTATTTCTTGTCTTTTTTCTTCTTTCATTAAATCAGGCAGTTTTGTTAACTTCTAAAAACTCAGGATTTTGCTTTTTAGTTACATTTGCTATTTTTTTACCCTTAACTTATTAATTCCACTTTTATCTTTATTATTTCTCTCTGAGTGTGTTTCATTCACTTTGCTGTTCTTTTTCTGACTTTTTGAGCTGACAATTTAATGTCTTTGTGTTCTTTCATGTGTATCGATAAACATATTGAAGGTTACAGGTTTTCTCTGAGCCCTGCTTAATGTAGATGCCACGATTTCTGCTGTGTGGTGCTTTTCTCCTTATTTTTTAGATATTTCTTTGTTTTGGTTTGTATTTTCCCTTTCTTCCAAGAGCTGTTCAGTGGAAGTTTGAACATGAACAGTTGGAAGGGCAGTTTGAGGGTGTTGTTGAAAATTGCTCACTTCCCCGCGCTGCGGTCCACAGTGCCGGCTGCGGCTCTCCGGATTACGGGGCTTGGCGACGTGTCCCGTGTGGCCTCACAGACGGGCGGTCTGCAAACGGTCCCTTTACAAGGACGTGGACCCTCCATTGCCGGGGTAAGCGTCCCGACGTGCATTATTACATATCCTGTGTGTTTACACCCGCGTGGTCTGGTCACTGCAGCCTCAGTTTTCCTCTGCGGAATGTCTTGCACTGAGAGCGTTAAATCCTATTATTGTGTTTCCCTGTTCACTTGATTCAACGTAGCTGTGCTCCATATAATTGGCTGCTGTTACTTGGTGTAGGCACTTGTACGTCTTCTGCCTTCAAGTGAATCTTACCTTGTTATTAAAACCTGCCGTTCCTTGTGTGTATGCCAGGGATGCCGACGGGGATTCTGCTTTGTCTGATGCCGGGACATTATCCTTGTGTTTCTGCCGGTGGAGGAGCCTTTCTGAGTCTTTTTGTTTGGGGTCTCATGTGTGTGGTTAACAGTTGGGTCTTTATCAGCTAAATGAAAGCCCTTTCCACTTAGTAGGTCAGGAAAGCCTGTTTCCGTTTATGTTACATCAGTTTCTGTTACAATCACGGTGGATATCATGTTTCTCCTGTCCCGTCCTCTAGATGATACTTTAAAACTTCTTTATGAAGTGTGTCGGTACATAGGGAAGTTTGCGCTTTTGTTCTGCGACCTTGTACTTATATCTGTTTATTGTCCTTATTTCCTTTTTTTGGTTTGTTGAAACACTAAAAAATGGTTTTGTTATGAAAGTAGTCCTTGGTCCTTTTATTTACGAGTTGCTGATTTTAGCTTTGTCGGAACATAAAATACAGAAGATCGAGCATGTATCACATCAGAAATAGCTCATCACACTTCACCTTCACTCTCAAGTTCATTTGACTCTTACACCTACGCTTGACCCCGCTGAGTTCTCGCCAGTCACCTCTTCCAGAAGTTTCCCTCGCCGTCTCTTGATACAGTGAAGCTTACTTTCTAGATTTTTCAAGGTGACTTGAAGCTTGAATTTTTGTTTTCTCCTTCTATTAATTTCATGGGATTATGCAATTTTATTGTCGTTACTATAAGAAGCTCAGACTTATACCACATGCGTTACCCTGGCCTGCTTCACTTTTTAGCACCTGAAAACACCGATCTATTTTCTTCTGCCTTCCATAGTTCATGGACAAAAGTCAACGTTGAGTCTTATTGTTGCTCCTTCATGGAAATTTTTAAATGACAAAAAAGAAAGTTTTTATGTGCAGCATGCATTTGCCATTTTTACAAGGTTTCTTTCTTTTCCGGAGCATCACGCTCCCATCTGGTGCCTTTTCCCTCCTTTATGAGAAGGTCCTTGAACATTTCTGTTAGTGTCAGTCTTGGAGGCAGAGTGGTTAACTGTTCCTTTAATGTCACATTGTGGGTCCCAAGTCGGATGTAATCGGTTAGGACGGGAGGTGGCAAGAGGCCAGGTGACCAGGGCTGAGGCAGGAAGTGCCACAGAAGCTACCAGTGGAAGAGATACCCGCTGAACCCAGCAGGAAATGCATTTTCACTTTTTGCAAGTTTGACAAACAGGAGGAGGTCAAGCGATAAATGCTGGAGATGATTCTAGAGAACCCTGGCTAGGAATGATCACAGGATATGTTAAAACCTGTTTTTGTTTCTCTGCTTTCTCCTTGGGCCCTCCTTGTAGTATTAGCCTGCCCTGGAATCCAAACGGAAGGCTTTCCAGAAAATCGCGACTGCGCTCAGCCCGGTGTCCAGCGTAGCACCCACCTACGATAAGTTCATCAGTGGACACATGAGTGAATGGGTCTCAGTTGAAGGTCCGAGCAGGCCCTGGGGGAGGGGCCCTCTTCCTCATGTCCAGGCAGAGCGTCCCGGCTCTGAAGGAGTGAGGCTTCTTCCTGGCTGGAGCCGGGCTGGAGAAGGGGCTGGGGTTGTGCACACGACACGGTTAGCAGGTTCTGTAAGACAAGGAGGCGTTATTTCTCCCTACGGCCCCCAGCACTATTGCCCCCGTTACTGTGTCCCTCAACATTTGGAAATGCAGTGGTTTTTCAGACATAAATTCTTCACACTGCAAACACACTCACCTTCAGGAAGTTAACTAACAGAAACTTAGCAGCCGTATAGTGAGGTCGGGGGAGAAGCCGACAGGTCCAAAGTTAGCAGCTTGAACAGAGCTGCTAATGCCTGAGCGGAACTGCAGAAAAAGTGCCCATTTCTTGGTGAGGTGGCCTAAAATGATCAAAGGACAACGCAAAGGACTCACCTACATTAACAAGGCAACGCAGCGAAACTCAGCTGCGCAGAAACGCCATATCTCTCGAGGGCACAGTTCTCGTGGTTTGACCAACATCTCGAATGTGGACCCGAGGAGCCTGAGAGGGCGCCTGCTTCCCGCTCTGTCCCATCTTATCTCCACGTCGGTCACGGTCAAGGTCAGACACCTCCTGTGTGTTCACATGTACAACCAGCAAACACGTCGTCACCTAGGGCGCTCTGCTGGCGGGAGTTAGGGTGGCTTTCTGCAAAAATCCCTGTTGAATAGATCTAGAGAATCCCACGGAAAAGGAGGTCCCCGCAGACACACCATCAAGTGCAAAGCCAAACATTAACACAAGACACTCTTATCGTTCAAATTTGGGGAGATTTAAAAATACAGTCATAATTCCTGTTTTTGGTGAGGGTGTAAGAAGGTTGGCACCTCGGTGGAACATTTGTTGAGATGGGAACATAGTCTTGTTCTGTCGCCGAGTGATTTGGGTTCAAACGCTTTAAAATGCCCGTGACTTGGCCGCTGTAGCTGGATCTGTATTTCAGGAAGGACATACTCCAGTGGGAGGGTTTCTTAATAATTTTTTACGTCTTCCAAATTTAGCTAATTAATGTCTGTGTCTTCTATAATCAGAAAAAGTTTTCGACAACAAAATTTGGAAGCATCCTTAGGAAGTACGTAACAATTATTGCATCTCGAGGATGACAATAAAAATAATTTCGGCATCCTTTAATTTTATCGTATTTTCCACGTTTTGTGTCATTAATGTATGATTTTATAATGTGGTAAAAGCCTTTATGGTCCGATTATTTGTGTATGTGCATGCACAGAAAAGCTGTGACTAAATATACTGAGACATTAGCCGTGATGCCTTCTGGGCGGTGAGGTTGTTGAAGGTTTTCATTTTCTTCTTTATACTTTCTGATGGTTTCTGCTTTATTTATTTAAAAACTCCTTCACGAAAAGAAAAATAGAAGTTACTCAAGTGTCCTCGCCGCGTTGTGCCTAGACACTGCTTCGCACACAGCAGAGTGAGTGAGTTCGTGCTTCCCTGCCCTCTAACAGGAAACAGCATTTCTGCACGAGGGCAGGGAGTATTTATGTATTTAAATTACCAGCAAATTAAAGGCCCATCGAGCAGCCCGCAGGTCCTGCTGGAACTGGAGACGTCAGGCCTGATGCAGAACAGGAGAGAACCCGAGTGCCACACTGTTAATCACGCAGGTCCCCGCGACAAGGGAGCTGACCCCAGGCTCCAGTCACCCTCTCTGCTGCGTCTGGCAGCCGGAGAGGGAGGACGGTGGTGGCAGAGTGTCAGCAGGGCACCTAGGTGGTCGCGAGTTCATTAACTCCGCCAAGCAGGCGAGGACCGGTCATGTCTGACACACGTCCAAACAGCCACAAGTAATTGCGGAAACCAGAGCCATCTGCAGGTGGAGGTCACGCTGCCCGGGGTCACGGAGCCTCGGTGTGGACTGAAACCCGAGAAGCGTGCGGGGAGGGATTTTGACATAATACAGAGATTCTGGGTGAGCGGGCAAAAGTCGCAGTCTCCACGTTCTTGTGGAGCAGGTTCGGGTCGGGGGGAGAGAGAGAGAGAGAGAGAGAGAGAGAGAGAGAGAGAGAGAGAGAGAGATGAATCAGTTGCCTCCCGTACGCACCCCGGCTGGGGATTGAGCCCACACACGTTTGGTGCACGGGACAGCCCTCCAGCCAGCTGAGCCTCCTGGCCACGGCAAATGAGGTGAACTTCAAATTTTAACATTCAGGATGGGACTTGGACTCTTTGGGAGGATTTTCGGGAGCCAATCACAAAGTCCCCTCTTTACTGGTCTTTCTTCATCTCCTGCAGTCTTTCTGCAAAGGTGCTTTTTCCTTTTCTGGAAAAAAGAAATACCTGCCCAGATTCCCCGTCCTGCTCCGGTGTCTTAAAATGCTTGGAGCCCTGGTTTACTGCCGGGAACATTGCGGGTTTCAAGCCCAGGTCTCAAACGTGTGGTGGGGCGCTTGGGCTTGGTGCCGGTGCGGGGATGCCATGGGCGTGGGGTGTGCGAAACGGCCCACGGAGTGCGGCGGAGGGCCCGTGGAAACGCCGTGCGGCATGAAAATTTCTCAGGGAGGAGCGTCAGAGACTCCGCGGGCAGTAAGAAAAGGGGCGCACGAGGTTGAAAGGGTCGACTGTCGCTGGCGGTGATAAGGAGGTGCTGAGACGCTGCCGGGAGTGACGTGCGTCGAGCAGCTCTGCGGTGTTCGGTGAGGTGTCCTCCTCGGGGGCCACACGGGTGTGGCACTGGGGCCTGTTTTCCGAGGGTAAAGGAGGAACGGAAAGCAAAATGGTTTTAGACACAGATGTGACCAAGCGTCAACGTGGGCGTCCGCTGACCCCAGACACGGGCACTCAGGAAATGACTGTTAGGTGGAACGACAGTCCATCTTTTATTTTCAATGTTTATTTGTTTCAGTAGGAACAGATGTAAGAAGTAAGGACCCGTCCTTGGTTCTGGACTCGCGGAGCTGTTTCCTAGGAAGTCTGCTCCCAAGAGTCCTGGGAAATCCGTCCGTGACCGAGGGACCGTGGGGGAGCTTCCCTGGCACGCCTGCCCGGACCCCGTACTGGGGTCCCTCCCACGGCCCCTCCGAGAGGCAGCCTCTCTCTCAAGTCGGGGCCATCCAGCTGGTCCAGGAGAGGGCACAGGATCCTTGGCCACCGGGTCCCAGGGTGGGGCCGTGCTATTCCTGGGGCCCTGGCTTTGAAAAGAGGACCACCCCATCATGCCTCATCACGAGCTCAGGCCACGAGGCCACCGATGTGGAGGGAGTAGGTGGGGCCCAGAGAGGGAGGTGGGGGTTGAGAGGCGGGGGAAGGGAGCTCAGCTCTTTGAGGCTCAGTAGGTGACTGAACCCGGACGGACACAAACTGCACCAGGCACCGTGGCTGCTTCCAGGACCCCACGGCACCGCCTGGGCCAGGAGACAGTCAGCACCCACGTGGGGCTCGCATGGTAACAGGTGATGAGAAAGACCTCGAGGGCAGGGAAGAGTAATGAGAAGATGTGGGGGGTCCCCCCACCCCAGGAGAAGTGGACTCCCACCACAAACTGTGCCTGAAAAACCTGGAAGGGACTGATGTGTTGCATTTGAACTTGAGATGACTCCGGCGGCGGGGCTGCAGACCCCGTTCCGGCTCTAACGTTAGACTTGTCATGGGAAACAGCCCACCAGCGAGACCGTGGGAAGCGCCTGTGCTGGGTCACAGGCTTGGCAAGGACCCCTGTCCAGAGTGGGACGCCCTCACCCGGCAGATGCCCTTTGGAGACGAAGCGTGTGCAGCCAGCACCACCGGCGGGAGCGGGGGAGGCTGCAGGCAGGGCGTGGAGTCATGGAGGGCCTTTTAGGTCCCACCACTCCCCAGAGGTCCCTCCCAGACCCAGAGAGGCTGCTGGAACTCGCCCATGCGTCGCCTCCTCGGGCATCTCCGTGGCTTAGTAAACAGCGTGGGCACTGAGTGGCCGTGAGCATCCGGCAGGTCATCAGCAGTGTCTCGGCAGCTTTGTCTGAGGTCCCCGTGGAATGACCACTGAGGGACAGAGCAGGCTGCCTTCCAACCCGGCGGGCTGTTCACTTCCCCGCTTTGTGTCCCAAATATGTCACCTGCACACGCCAGGTTGACGCGTCTCGGCCCCGCTGTCAGGCCTGTTTGTAAAAGCCACCGGATCCTTGTTTTACATGCTCCGTGGAGTCTTCCCACGTCTGGCTGCGTGCGGCGCCATCAATCACTGCCACCCCGAGCCCCCACCTTCCCCAGCGCGTGTCCACCTTGCTCTTCAGTGTTCCTGGCGTGCGCTCCTCTTGCTGACGGGAGCCCTGGAGCACATGACCCTGGGCAGTGGCCTGGCCCGAGTCCCCACACTCTGACTGTTCTGTGGCGTCCCTGCTGCTGGGGTTCTAGACGGAGCTCAGGTGAGTGACACACACACCGCTCCCTCCCCGGCCAGGTCCCAAGCACGGGAAGCCCCGTCTTCTTGGGGGACTAACACTGACTATTGGAAAGACTGAGTGTCCATGGACGTCCTGTCATCGGAGCCCCGGTGGCTTCCAGCACCAGAGAAGACGGAGGCACGACAGGGGTCTCTCTTCCTCAGAGGAAGGGCCGGGATGTGAGGGCGCACTGGGACAAGGCTGCTGGAACCCCACGTTTCTCCCCAGCCTCCGCAGCGGAAGGGCGGCCTGCATTGGGTCTCCCACTACCCTGGCACTGTTATTCGAGGAAGAATTTCTCAGGAGGCCCAAGATGCCAGTGCCACTGGTGTTGCTGCCTCCATGGGACCTGGCGGAGGAAGCAGCGGGTCACAGGTGAGAGCCTCCGAGCCCTGACCCACCATCGCCCCCTCCAAAGCCCTTAAAGGGAGAGGACATCATTCTTAGTCGTTCTTATTTATTTGCCCGTCATCCACAGAACACACTGTTGAGGACGTGGATCTGAAGCTCAGCGTGGACCCTGGAGGCCCATCTGTCAGGGTATTGGGGCGTCCGCCCTTCCCTCGCAGATTCACAGTTCTACAGGGCTGCCCCCCCTCTCCAGGGCCCCGCCGTGGACAGGAAATGCAGAACTCCTTCCCTGTCATCCCTGTCCAAGCCTGTTGGCCCTGTGAGCCCCTCCTGGTCTGACGCCCGGCTGATCAGCCTCGAAGCACAGCGACTCAAACACATGTCCCGGAGGAGGGTTCCCCATCACACAGCCACCGCCACTGTGGCTGGTGGCCTCGCTCTGCCAGCATCTCCTCGCTCTGCTGGGAACTGCGGACTGTGGGGCTGGCCCCGTGTCTCCTTGCAGACTCTCTCCTGTGCCCCCTGCTTCTTGACCTTAGCTGTGAACACCTCAGTTCTTGACCTTGGATCAGACCAGGATACAGCCCCAGCAGGCCCGGGCCTTTTTTCCTTCTCTCCCTCCAGGTTCGAGGCGGGGTCCCTGGAGTCTCAGGAACAGTGTTGGGCTGTGGAGGGGACTCCCACGGAGCACACAGAGCTTCCTCTTCCTGCACAGGCGGATGCTGCGGTCCAGCCTCAGGCCTCGCTCTGGGCGTGGAGGGTGGGACTGCTGCGACCCGCCGGCCAGGGTTACGCTACACTCACCCGGGTGCCTGAGGCCCAGAGGGAAGCACGGCCTCGGAGAAAGGACATTGTCATTCCTGAACGTTGCCACGTTGCCAGACCCCCTTCTCAGCAAGACTTGCTCTTACAGGATAAAGAAAGAGAAAAGAACGGTACCGAGAGTTGGAGGGTTGGCGCATCCCCCTGTGCAGAAGCACCGCCCTCCCTCAAGGAGAGAGGAGGTGGGGTTGGTGCCCCAGAGGAGCCCCCTCGGCGGGAGTCACTGATCAACACGTGTTTATGAAGTGCTCTTTCCAGAACCGTGCTTGCGGCTCTGACAGGACAATGAGAGGAGCGTGAGACAGACCTCGCCCGCAAAGAAGCCATGCTGCTTCTGGGGAGACAGAAGTGCTGAGAGGCGGGTGAGCAGGGGTGCTGTGCTGGGTTTCAGGGGACGGGAGCTGGACGAAGGCTGTGGGTTGTCCCCAAGACCCAGAGGAGCCATAGCGGCCTTTGAGGAAGTGATAGGGTTCACGAGACAGGTCTGGTGGAGCTAATGCGACCCCCACGTTAATGAGTCCAGAGAGTTCATTACTTCTGATGGCAGGGATGACCTAGGACATGGCTCTGTGGCCACCGCTCTCTGCAGTGGTGAAGAGGGAGAACACCTGTGTCATGTGAGCATCCCAGGTGGATCATCCCAGGTGGTCATCCCAGGTGACCGAGACGATGTCACCCAGGTTTCTGTGGATTGACCTCCCGCTTTCTCTGCTCTGTAGACATGCTGACCTTTGCTGGGTTTGGACTATAAGCCTTGCACTAACACCCCGTCGTGTTGGGGGGGAGGTGGCCCAAGGGCACAGCTAAGTCCTGCTTCTGTAGCCTGTGACGCAGGGACCACTGCTGAGCCACAGCAACCCCCTCCAAGTCAACGGGGTGCCACCTCTTGTTGCCTGGGTGACTGCTGGGTGGGACTCGAGCTGCCCCTTCCTGTGCATCTCATCACGTGCCCTGGGAAGACGCCTTTGATGTCACTCCAGGTCACCTTGAGTTAGGTGGCAGACGGCAAACATGCCCTATGCGTGGCATCTCAGGTTTTGCTCCTGACCTCCATGCACGAGGACCTTGCGAGTTTGAGGAAAAGCCTTCCAGTGTGTCTGTGTGTGTGTGTGGGGGGGGGGGCAGTGAAACCAGGTGAGCTCACATTGGTGAATGTTTCCGTATTCTTTTTCTTACACGACTCATAGACCAGTCCTGGGAGGCAGGTAGGAAATAAGAGATTGTGGACTCCCACTTCCCCACAGAGAGAAATGCCCTTTCCCTTCATAGAACATAATATGCAGGAATGCCTTTTTTCTTTATACAAAGGTTGTTCTGGGTGGTTGAAAACACGCATAAAACACACATCGACCCCATGTGTCTGCACTTAGTAAGAGGGAAGGCATGCAAATTCTGAGCCTTAAACAGGTGGAGGCTTGCCCAAGGTCACCTTCCAGGAGAAGAGGCAACACGGGGCTCAAGTCTAAGGTGCCCGAGGCCAGATCCTGTGCTGGGCCTGGCGGTCAGGGTGTTCCTGGGGTCACGGACGGGGAGGGGGTGCAGGAGTCCATCAGAACAGTGCCAAGGTTAGCCTTGCCGCCTCCTCCCAGACCCATCACAGCCAACAAGAATGACCTCTGTCTGCGGCGTGGTGCTCATTACGAAGATCACCTCACGCCCAAGATTTACGGCTGCAGCGCTGACACCACTAACCAACCGCCACGGAGTGCGTGCGGCCCGTAGTCCATAAAGCAGGGCAAACCGCCTTGTCAGCAGCAGAGGGGACGAGGACGCTGCCAGAGGCTCTGGCCCCTCAAGACCCGGGACTGTGGTCCAAGGGGGCCTGTCCACCAGCCAGGACACCCTCCGGCCACAACCTCCCGAAACAGACCCTGCGGGACAAAGAGTCTGCTCCATGCGGTGACCCTCGCAGCAGCGGAGTGAGACCCTCGTTCTCGTCTTTCGAAGGGGTGTGGGGAGCCAGCCCTCCAGCTGAAGGAAAGCAGGGGAGCAGGAGTGGTGGGGCCAGCCCATCTGGACACGGCCCCGAGTTCTGTTTCCCACAAAGAAGCAGTGGAGAGCAAGGGGGGAGGCCTCCCTCACGGGCATTCAGGCTCCCAGGACCCTGCAGGGTCCCCATGCCCCTGGCAGCAGGCAGCTGCGCTGACTCAACAAATGTGACCCAGGGCCTGTTATTTCTCAGCTGTAGGCTCCAGGGACACACAGAGGAGAGACCCCCCTGTGCTCAGGGACGCCCCCATTCAAGGAGCAGAGACAGACCATCATCTGCCCTCATCCCCCCCAACCCTCCGGTCACCCCACCTCCCTGTTCTCCCTACCCCAGTCTTCCAGCGGCTGCACCCTGTGGACTGGGTCAGCGCTGTGGGCCCGAGCTGATCACATGCCACCCCTCTTCTGTCAAAGTCACATTCAACCTGCACACCCAGAGCAGTCTTATCTGTTATTTTCTGTTAAACCGGCCACGGCAGCCCCATCAGTGGTGGCCCACCAACACTCACAGTAACAGCATGCATGCCGGGCCCTGTTTCCACGTTTGACAGGGAGGGAGTGGCCGTCTGGGGTGTACCTGATGTGCTGAGAACACTGTATGGTGACACGGAGCCCCCCACCATTCCTGCTGCTGGAGGGATGGCCAGGCCCCCGCCCCCAACCAACGGTGCTGGTTGTTTCTTGGCAGTGATGTGGCTGCTGGCCGGCTCTATTTGGTGACATGTCCTTTAATAAGGTCTCTCTGCGGGTACCTCCACACCTGAGGGTGGCCTTCCTTACAGTGTAAAATGTCAGACCTGACCGAGGATGACAGTGACCCTCTGGCTGAAGAGGGACCCGCCTCCGCGTCATTAGTCACGCAGGAGGGAGACAGGAAGTCTCTGCCCCTCAAAGCAGAAGAGGCTGGAATTGGCTGGACTCCCACCCCCTTCATTTCACTGCCCTCCCGTCCCCTTCTGCGAGGGCCTGGCCTGTCACCTTGTCACTGCCTGCCCTTCCGGAGGTCAACAGAAGAGAAGTCAAGGTTCGGGCAGACCGCCTGGGGACAAACACCCTTGCCACCACTTTTACTGGTAGGGCAATTTCACAGTGACCGAACTCTCCCACAGAAAATGACGTTTGAAAGAGGAAGCTAAGCAGACCATTCCTGCGCATTTGGTGACGTAACGTGAGCCCGACAGCCGCACCGAGAGGAAGTCACTACGCAGCAGTGCGGCCGCCGGTCACGTCGGCACTGGTGGGCCGTCCGCGACGTCACAGGGCACCGCTCCCCCAACGATGCAAACTCAGAGGGCGGTGGGTGAACTTGGCTTCAGCTCGACCCCACCTGGAGAACAGGCCACGCTGAGGGACGAGGCGGGGAGGGGGCACTCCGGATCCACTTCCCTCGTGTGCGACCTTTGCTCTGGTGGGGATGCAGCTTTTGAAAGGCTGCTGGCCGGGCCACAGGAAGTAGAAGGCCATGTGCGAGTAATTCTCCCAACGTGAAAGGTACAGTTGTGGGTCGATGGGCCTGCAGTGAGCTTCACAGGACCGTTTGCAAAGGGACAGTGAGGACACAGAGTGAGGTGTGGCCTGTCCCGCACAGCAGCTGAGAGAACAGCTAGGGATGAGGTGACAGGTACAGGTGTGTCGTTACCCGTGGGAACGGAGGGATGCTGGGCCAGTGGGGTTTTTTTACATTTTTAAAATTTATTGATTGATTTGAGAGAGAGAGAGAGAGAGAGAGAGAAGCATTGATTTGTTGTTCCACTTTCTGACGCATTGATTGGCTGATGCTTGTATGTGCCCTGACCCCGGGGATCGGACCCGCAACCTGGGCTTATCAGGGACGACGCCCCAACCAACTGAACTACCCAGCCAGGGCCTGGCTAGTGTTTTAAAATAAGAAAGAGTTTCTTTTAGGGAAAGAGTAAACTTATAAAGGACGTGGGGAAGCAACAAGGAAAGTAATTCCCAATAATGCAAGTGCCTTTCTTCTCTGGATTTTACTGAGGCTGGACTACAAATACTGGGCTGGGCGACCTGCCATGTGCCCATTTCACATACAGTGGCAGACGTAGGTCACCTGGCAAGGACCCTCGGGATCTCTCAGGTCCAGGTCCCTGTGCTGTAGGGGATGCTGGTCCCACAACAACACAACTGATATGTATTGGACACGCTTGTGCACCAGGAAAGCCTCCGCATCAACTTCACAGAGCACCGAGGTGGGATTTGCGAGAGCGTCACGGTGAGAAACACAGCGATGTGCCTGTCTCGACGCACGGGTTTATTTATGAGCCGCTTCAAGCCTGTTAGGAAGAACCGGCGCCGGTGTCATCCGGTGTTTTCAGTCCAAGCGTGCAGATGGACCGCTGCTGATCACAAGGCGATTACTTGGGAATGCCTGTCACCCCTGTACCTCGGTGTCTGCTCTTCATTCCCCTCCAATGTCAAATCGCCCTTCTGAGACTCCTTACTGGAGAGCGTCTCCGATGAAGACAGAGACGTTCGGTGAGCGTGCAACGGGTGTGCGGGTGCCCGTGTGGGGTGCTCTCTGCGCTAACACGCGTCAGGGTCTGTTTACGGCCCCGGCTTTGTCCGCGAATGTCACCCTGCCAGAATCCATCACATCCGGTTTATTAGTTAATTAAACCGCAGTTACTCAGCACAGGCTGTACGAGACGGAGCAAAACGTGTTTTGAGAGGCACCGTCAAGACACACGGATTGTCTCTGACAGCAGTGAGGTTGCCACCCTGCGTCGGCTGTCAGTGCCACCACGAGGGGTGGGGTGACACGCACCCTCGGTGACTGGAGGCAGGAGATCAGAGGCAGCGCTTTCGTCTGGAGCTGGAAGTGGGGGACAAGTGTGTTTTCCAGACCACTGTAAAGCCGCCGATGTCGCTGAGGCTTTTTGGATGAGCAAAATCCCGTGTTCACGCATGCGCACACCCAGAGGCGGTGACGGGGATGTCGTGAGGAGCAAAGGCGGTGCCACCATGGCCTTTTCAAGGCAACTAACCCGGTGACCCCAGAACGTCCACCTCGCCCACGTTTCCCGCAGGGCCCTTCCTTTCCTTCTGAACACACCTGCCCGGTCTCCCCGGGTCTCTGCGCAGCGGAAATAAGTATGAGGACTGCTCTAGAAACAAAATAGCACGTGATGAGAAACAGGGTCATTGCTAGGTGCCTTGTTCAAGCATCCTCCTGGCAGGGGCCTGTGCGTTCCGCACGTGGACATTTGCCCGGGGCCCGGGGCCAAGGCTGGAACAGGCCCGGGTCCCATGGACTACATGGGGTGGGGCGGGGCGGGGGACAAAGAAGTGACCCCGACGGGCCAGGATGAGACTTCACTGCAGGGGACGTAGATACACGGACATCGCAGGCAGTGAGCAACCCTCAGCAGGCAGAGCCAAAACGTTAGTGAGACGACGGTGAACAAATAGAGAAAAAGAAAAAAGAGCAGTAAAAACACAGCGAGAGGAAGTCAGAGACGGGCCCAGGCCAGGACTCGCCCCTCCGTCCTCCAGCAAACGGAGAAAGGCCCCGGGGACACTTCGGTGCCTGAAACAGTGCCGGCCACGCATTTCTGCTGAATGAGATGTCTGAACACGCACCCGGAGGGCAGTTCTGTCCGACACACAAAGAAAATAAACACCCATCCTGGCTCTGACGCCTCAGCGGGAAACGGATGTGGCAAATCAGGTTTGACGCGGGTCCTCTTTAACCGGCTTTTCGGGCACGCGTCTGTCTCAGAGTGCGGGGCCCGGCTGCTGGGGAGACGCTGGCTGGCCTGTGGGCTGGCACAAGCGAAGACTCTGGTTTGTCATCTTCGGCTGCCCAGTTCCAGTCTGCAGGGTGTCCAGGACCACATTAGCCCTTTCAGAAAAATATCTGTCAGCATCTCCTAACTGCACACAACGCGTAATTCTCAGAGCTGGGGGTTACCGGTCTCCTGGAGCGACTCTCCTTCCTGGTGGCTCGGCGGGTCGGAGCGTTGTCCCCGTGCACCAGGGTTGCAGGCTCAGTCCCAGTCAGGTCACATACAGGCGTCCACCAGTGAATGCGTGAGTAAGCGGAACAGGAAATCGATGTTTCTCTCTCGTTCCCTCTCTCCCTTCCTCCTCTCTAGAATCAATAAATAAAAATTTAAAAATACAAAAAAAAAAAAAAAACAAAACCACAAGGCAGCAAAAATCAGTGTCGATGTGAATGTTGCGTGTCCACAGTAAGATTTCCCTCAGAGGCCGATACATCGGTTGAACTTGAAATTAGTCGGGGTGACCTTTCCATCTGTCCTCCATTAGTGCCGAAGCGTCGGGTCTGTGTGCCCAGTCCAGGCCCGCCCTCGAAAGGTGCATTCCCCACACGGAGCGACCTTGTGGAGACCTTGGGAAAATGAAGCCCATTCCCCCAAACTTGCCCAGTAGGCAGACCGACGCGTCTTCAGATTAAATTTCCGCGTCCTTGCTGTGATGTGAAGCTAGTCATTGTTGGCGTGGGAAGTGGCAATGTCATCCATTGAAGTCAATGGTAAGAGGGATGCTCGCCAATTGGCGCTACCTGTCAGCATCCCCACCTGGACAGGAATCTCACGTTTAGGGGAATCTGGGTGTACATGAGAAAAAACGTCGGAGGCACCTTAGTGAGCGGTAACGTGAGGGTCAGCTGGGTTGGTCATCCTGCCCTGTCTTCCGCACGCCCCAGTCCTCCGCCCTGTGTCTCTCGGTGGCAGGCCATGTGGCCCAGCCGCCCAGGCTGCAACGGTGAGCTCCCAAACGACTCCCCTCCCTGCCCTTCCCTCCCTGTGATGTCCTTGCTCTGTGTCTGTCCTCAGTGGCATTGCTGCAAGGTGGCCTAAGACCGCCACCTCACACGGAACCTGGCGGGATGAGGAAACGAACCCATGGTCTGTGACGCCCTTCGGGTTCGGGGGCTTGTCAGACGGGCCCTCGGTGTTAATTGTGTATTTTTACAGTTACTGTGGTCGGCTCTGGGCCCCGTCACCTCCTGCTCTGGGTCTCAGCATGGGGCTCGGTGACGTGTGTGTCTCCTAGCGACCGCACGAGGGCTTTTCTGCAGGAACTTTGTGCTGCTCGTGACGTGCCCCTATTTGGGGTTGAATCAAGGCATTTCTTGTGAATTCTATATTCCTTAGAAGAGGGCGTGTCCTGGTGCCTATCAAGCGCAGTGTTTTGGTACTAAAATCGACTCCAATCACTACCTTACAAAGGGCGTGGGCTGGCTGCAGTGTGGAAATCTCCCTTTTTTGATGAGTTTGCATCCTCAGAGCTTAGCAGTGCCAAGGCCAGCTCCTGCCGTGTCTCCTCACAGTGGGCTGGTGACGTCGGTGCCACCGCATCCCACCCTTCGTCACGACAGCAGCCACACAAAACCAAGACCCCATTGACAAAGACTGTGATGTGACGCTGGGCCATCGCCATCTATTTAGGATCCACAATGTCCCCATGAAGGGTGACACCCACTGCAGGGACACGGAAACTAAGAAGGGGCCAGTCACTGCCCAAATGCACACACTCTGTCAAGGGCAGAGCTGGGATTAAAACTGGGACGTCTCTGTCCTCAAAGGACACTTCGGTACCGAGCAGGCCTCAGTGTGACCAGTGCATCTAACTTGGGACACCTTTGTCTCCAGGTGGTTGGATTAGTGTGGGCCAGCCACAAGGCAGGAGGGTCATCCTTTGCTTGTCATGGGAGAGGGGCTGCAGGCCAGCTTCCTTCCGGCCCAGCGTCCACTCTCAGCCAAGGTTACGGGAAGAAGCAGTCTGAGGTGGCAGAAGGCACTGGCCTGCGTGCTGCATCTGAGGGTGGAGAAGCCTCCACTGTTCCATCCTGCCAGGTTCTTGTCCCTCTGCTGATCAGCGGTTCTGGTCCCTCGTGAGCCATGAGAGCGAAGGAAAGACAGGGGTGCTTGGATTATAGCCTGGCCAGCGTCACATCTGGCAGAGAGAAAGCAGGTCCATGCACCCCGTTCTCACGGGGACGGGCAGCCAGAGGACGGGACGAAGGAGCCCGTTGGGAAGACCTGCTTGTCGGGACTGACCGACGGGCGAGTTTGGGGGGTGTCCACAGGAGAGGGTGTCGGGAAGGACGTAACTAATGGCTGCAGCTCCCTCGTGGCTCCGGTCCAGCTCTGTGCCTCGCTGCCCTGGCTCTGCTTGGAGACAGAGTTTGAACCCTGGGCTCTGTCAGGAAGGATATTACAGGCCCGTGAATTTCTCACTGTGGCCGCCGCAAGGTGTGGGCCAAGTTGCAATCAGAAAACGACTTTCCATGGACTGTAAATTTCACACGTCCGACCCGAAGACCGCCCGCAACACACACTCTCTAAATTGGCAGCGGGGCCTGCCAAGAGCGAGCCTGACACGTACCTCCAACGGGCCTCACACTGAGCCACAGCCTCGGCTGAACACATTTTAATGACGACACGTGGCGTTCAGGTCATCAAAAGAATATTCCCCCTCGTATGATCCATGTGCTGCTGGCATAAAATTATACGACTCCCAGCCCCTTTCGGCGCCCAGAGGGCCGCGCGTCTTTCTCGCCCGCAGTCCACTGCGGTGTGAATTATTGCTCACAGCTCAACACCTGCGCGCCTGCCCAGCGGTGGCCGCCTGCTCCGAGGCCCCGTGATTTACGGAGGAGGCGGAAGGCAGGGCAGGGCGCCTGCGAGCAGGTGGGCGCCAGCCCCGTGTGCCTCGTCGGGCAATGGAGGGTTGACAGAAGGGTCCCACCGAGTCCAACGAACCAGGCACATGGGAGAGGAGAACCTGTGAGTCCATCCACACGGAAGGGTCAGTGCCCGGGGGTAGGGGTGGTCGCTGGGGAATGCCTGTCCTGTTCAGAGGCCCCCTCAAGACAGGGGCCGATGAGCACCGGGAGGGGGACCTGTGGGCAGACAGAGGACCGACTCCAGGGCGGCCGGGCCTCCCGCCAACTTTGGAGCGTGAACGAGGAATGAGTTAGCCTCTGCTGCCTCAAGGGTAAGATGGACATCCTCCGTCTCTTGCTTAACTTACAAGGTCGCTCCCCCAACCAGGTGAATTATGGGGCTACTGTGTGAGGCACGTTAACTAGACGAAGGTGCTGTTGCCACACGGGGGTGGGGGGTGGGGGGGGTGTCAGCGGGTGGCATCCATTCTGTCTCCACCCGGCACGCAGCTGGAGTTCTGTGCATCTTTTCAGTCTCAAGGACTATTTTTAAAACGTCCTTTTTTGATCGCAGAGGACGTAAGCTCCCCAGCACCGGGCCTCCTTCAGGTAATAAAAGCCCGATTAGCAGCTGTCCGTGGGAGAGCGGGCAAGAATGAAGCTAAAAGCTTGTCTGCCGTTGACGCCAACGCTCCCTTCGTGCGTGAAACCTCAAAATGTGGCAGAGCTTATCTTTAGCAAGTTAGAGGATTTAGAAACGCAGAGCTATCGATTTTCTTTTTTTAAGAAATGGAAAGGGCACCGCGGCTGCTGTCTACCCCAAATTAATACGTCTGCATGAGCAGGAAGTGAGAGGCAGGCGGCACCATGTGCACAGGGCCAGTGGGGACCGTGCCCCCTGCTGCAGGCGCCATCGGTGGCCCGAAGTTTTCTTTAAATCCTTACCTGCGGGTACGTGTGTTTATTGATTGATTGATGGTGAGAGAAGGGGAAACACTGGTGTGAGGGAGACACCAATCAGTTCCCTCCCTTTTGCACCCTGAACGGGGGTGGAGCCCGCCACCTTTTCAGACTGCGCGAAGATGCTCCAACCAGCTGAGCCGCCCGGCCGGGCCGTGATCGGAATTTCGAGGCACACGTGTTTGTGCCGGGGCGTGTTTATCTCGGGTGGAGTCTGGGAAAGCCCTTGGCCACACAGGCAGAAAGCACAGACCAGAAGGAGGTAACTGTACTGTCCCAGGCCCCGCAGGGCGTATGGATGGCCGGGGCAAGCACAGGCCTCAGCGGCCATGACCGTGGGAGTTTGGGGACTCGTGGGGTTTATGGCTGAGAGGTCAGCTCCCCAGAGGCCACTGCCCAGGTAGGGTGACCTCTTTCTTTTCTTTCCAAAATGGGCTCTGAAGCTTTGACCCCAAATCTCCCGTCTGGACGCTTTAGATGATGAATTCCTTTTCTCCACAAAGTTGACACCTGTTTTCTTAGAGCAGCTCAGGGGTCCCAGCAGAGAGGCGGCTTTGCTCCACCGCCCGGGGCGCTGTGGCAGGTTTTACAGCACCTTCCCCACTTCTGAATTCCAGAGTCTCTTCCCACCGGGTCCTCCTCTCCAGTGCCCGACAACACTGTCCCCAGACACGAGGGATGCAGAGGAGTGTTGTGCAAGGATCGACGTGCCCGATGTTAGCAGCATCACTGGGGCTACACGAGGAGTGTCCAGGGTCCGAGAGGTCAGTCGCTGGGGTGGGATGGTCCTGCCGGTCAGATGTGCTCCGTCCAGTCCACGAGCTTTACGTGTGCACCTGCTCACGGCTGGTACAGAGCACACCACTGGCCAGGGCCTCTGGTCCCAGCGTGTCGGAGATCTTTGCTGTGCTTTCATCTACGTGTTTAAAGTATGAAAAATGCATGTATAATAACATACATGCATAATGACATTAGTATAGAGGTTATATATGACATTCTTACACATTTCCGATCTTACAGTCATCTATAACTATGTGTTACGTGACCTATAAAACATGTGTGTGTAATCACCGGCACAAAGCTCCTACCTGCATTTCTACACGGGGGTGAGAGCCGTCTGGGCGAGTTTCACTAAAACAGCCCCGCCCAACCCCCCTGTTGGGGACTTGATTATAGTTGGTAAAAGCTGGAGACCGGCTGGTCGAGCCTTCCTGTCTTCAAAGCTCCGTACCAAGTTGCTCCGTTCATGAGCCCGTGGCTTCTCCCAGTCGCCCCCGCAGGTCTCCTGCACTGTTGTCAGGTAACTGTCCACAGGGTCCTGATGCTTTTCGGTACAGCTACAAATGGCATAGGTTGTTTTTTCTCCCTGAAGTGCTGACGCGTGGAAACATTTGTGTCCCGTCCCTGTGTCCAGCAACCTTGCTAAACACGCACCGATCGTCACCGCCGGTCTGTGGGTCCCTCGGCATTTCTCTGCGTGGAGTCTGCAGTTAGGGACTTCGAGTCTTTCCTTTCGATGCTTGTGTCTTGGTTTTTCTTGTCTCACGAACTTGGCTAAGAGCGCCCATTTAATAATAGAAGTGGACCTAGGAGGCATCCTTGACGAAATCTTTATCAAAGGGGAAGCTCGAAATTTCCTAATTAAATGGGATGCTTGCTGTCTGTGATGGTGAAGCTATATACTTCATTAGACTAAGGAATTTCCCTTCTATTCCTAGATTTTGTTAGGCCGTGACGAGGTCTTGAATTTTATTAAATAACTTTTCCTTAATTGGAATGAGCTTGTTAACTTTCTTACTGTGTGCACATAAGGCACACTGCATGCTTCATGACCACACGTTCCCGAAATAAACCAAGTTTGTGTAACATCCCTTCTTCTTAGGGGTCACAGAAATTTTTTTGCCAACATTTTTATCGCAATTTTGAACCCACTTAAATGCCATTGGTCTATAATATTCTTTTCTTGTAGTGTTCCTTCCAGACTTTGGTATCAGAGCTATTCTGGTTTTATAAGGTGGATTTAGACAGGTGCAAGACCTTCCTCCAGTGTCTGTGGCGTTCGCCAGCGAGAGAAGTCACCTGGGGCCACACGCTCTGCTGTGGCAGATTTTTTACACAGTGGATTTAATTTCATGGCTGCTTTCAGGATTATTCGTATTTTCATTCTTTTGCTGGTTCTGGTAAGTTGTACTTTTAAAAAATAAGTATTTTTAATGTACCTAAATTTAAAATGTATTTGCATACGTCATTTCGTACTGGGCTGGCCAAAAAGTCCGTTTAGGTTTTTTTCTGTAAGATAAAAGACGTGTTTTTCATTTCCACCAATCACTTCATTGATTAGGGTAGTTTGAGCACATCGGCTGTCCCCGGGTGGCAGGACGTTGATGGTCCTCAGTGAATGTCTCTCTTGGATCGCTGTCCACTCAACTGCCCTACCCAACCAGGCAGCATCGTCCAGCGAGAAATCTCCGGCACGAAACTGCGCAGACCACCTCTGACACGTTCGATCGGTCACAGCGCCTTCCCACGCACTGCACAAGTCTTTTTTTGCATTTCAATTGCATTTTTACCTTTCTCGAAACAAGAAAGCGTAATATGCCGAAAATGTTGCTTATATTTTTCCATCTTCAATATCAAAATAGCTACACCAAAATTCACCCATTTTGATTGTTTTTTTAAACCCACGCTGATAGGACAGCTGTCAGTCACAGCACAATCCAACAACATTTTTTCAAATGAAGTTAAAGGCCACTAAGCCTACTAGGGCCGTGTAGAGGAAAGAACAAACTAACTGTTTGGGCAACCCAATACTATCTTTTAAATAAATCATATTCGATTATTAATTATACCTCCTCTATTTTTTCCTCGGTCGGTTTTACTGTGAGTTATTAATTTTGTTAGTTTTTTTTGAAAAGTTTCTTCGAATTAGTTTTTTAGCGTTGTTTATTCTGTGCATTCAGTCTTGGCTTGTTCCTGTTTCTATTCTCTCCTTTTATTTTCTTTGAGTTTAATATTTCTAAGTTTCAAATTTCTTGACATGGATGTTAAGTTCTTGATTTTCAGACTTTCTTTTTCTGATATGAATGTCAGACTCCTTATCCTTGTTTCTGTGTATGTAGTGTGTCTTTTTTCCACTTGTTTTTAAGATTTCCTGCTTATCACTGGATTTGAGCAATTTGATTATTATTTTATGCATATGATTCTCTTCATATTTCCTTTGCTTGTGTTTTGTTGAGTTGTTTTGGATCTGTGTGTTTGAACTT